>PVHX01005648.1:0-109741 GCA_004024805.1 Geosciurus inauris | reverse complement strand
AAAAAAAAAAAAAAAAAAAAAAAAAGAGGGAGTAGTCAGACTCCTAGAGAGAGTTATTTACAATCCAAAAGGTAGGGACCCATGGTTAATTAGATTTCCTGAAGAAAGGCTGACAGAAGGGGAAGAGAGCTAACCCTTTCCTGAGGCATTAGTTTCTCACCATATCATTCTTATAATTTCATTGTATAACCAGGCCTGGCTTTGCCATCACACTTTCATATATATATAACTAGATATTGATACATGTATGTATACATACATATTTCTTAGTGTCAAATTAGTAACATAAAGAGCAAGCACTTCAGTTGTTACAAAAATATACTCTTCCAATACAGAATTTAAGGTGTGCTGTCTAGTTCACAGCTACTAGCCATATGTGATCAATTTAACTTAATCAACTTAAAGTTCATCTTCTTAGTTGTACCAGCCACATTTCTAGTATTCAATACCCACATGTGGCTAGTAGCTACCATAATAGCACAAATAAAGAATTTTCCATCATTATGGAAAGTTCTATTGGACAGTGCTGGTCCAGAAGTTAGGGGGTTACTTTTTAAATGCACATAGAGATTATTAGTCTCATCCTTGCAATAGTCTTCCCTGAACCAATTTCTCTTGTAGATTACTAAAAACAGGCTATTTTATTATGCTATTCACACAGTGTTTCAATTTCTAATTAGAAATTGATGAAGTTCTTTCATTTACTACTATATCATTTGTACCACATTTTCCAGCTGCATTAAGAATTTAAATTATCTCACAGAAGATAACAAAAGACAGGGAATTATTCAAGTCTAGAAAAAATACCTATGAAGGCTGTATGTGTGTGTGTGTGTACATGAAGTCATGTTGACTGAAAACCAAAGTTGAGGACTGTTTCTGCTTTGTAAGGTGAAATCCAAGAGATACTCTGCTTGTCTCTGCTGCTTTGATAAGAGACCAGTCAAATTCTATGTCCATCATGAACTTCTGGCCCACATAAGGGAGTCATCAGAAAGGATTCTGTAAAGGAATTCCTAGGAGCAAAGAATTGCCAGTGACTCTTAAAGACTGTGTTTGGAAGTGGCATACTGCTCGTATTTTATTGGCAAAATCAAATTACTTGACTAAACCTGCCATCAAGGTGGTGGAAGAATATAGGCTCCTCATGGCGAGTAGCAATGAATAATTAAGGGCAGTAATGTGACCTATAAGAAGGCCCTTTTTCTAATGGTAAATAGCTCACTTTTATATTAGTCAGGGTCCTCCATAGAAACAGAACCTACAAGATGGATGGGTAGATGGAAGAGATTTCTTGTGGGAGTTGGCACACAAGATTATGGAGGCCAAGTCAATCCACAGAATGCCATGGACAAGCTGGAGATCCAAGAATTTGGACTGGCATTCAGTGTGGGTCCAAAGGAAGGCCTGACAACTGAGTGTGCTGGTGGTGCAAATCCTGGAGTCCAAAGGCCTGAGAACCAGGAACTCCCAGTCTCAAGGCAGGAGAAGATGGATGTCCCAGCTCAAGAAGAGAGAGGAATTTGTCCTTCCCTTGCCTTTTTTATTCTTTTCAGTCCTTCACCTGATTAGATGATGCTGTCCACATTGATGAGGGAAAGCTCTTATTTACCTCAGGCCACTAATTCAAATGCTAATCTCTTCCAGAAACACTGTCATAGACACACCCAGAGATAATGCTTTACTTTAACTCAAATTGTCACATAAACTTAATCATCTCATCTACTCTTTCTGTGTTTCCTGTTATAATGCAGGCGGTTCCTAGACAGTATTTTTATCTCTGACTTGAAAAAGTCTCATTTTTAGAACATCTGAGGAACTTGGTTCTCTGACATTCACAGTAGACCACTGTGGTTTTGGAGTCTGTTATCAGCTGAGGTTCAGATGCACTGGTTGTCCTCTTAATGTGGCTGAATCTGAAATAGAATACACAGCAGAGGAACCTCGTTCATAATTCTGCCTGTTCTAGTCCCAGAGAAGCTGGCCTGAGTAAGAAGTCTACTACTGAATAATTTAGATATTTTAAATAGAAGGTGTTGTTATGGCCACAGGGCTAGAACAAGAATAACTGCCACCAGAAATCTTTAGGTGATGTTCACAATTCCTTATTTATTGCCAGGATACTGCAGAGAGAGATGTGTGCTGGTCACTGTATTCTCCACCTACATATACAACTGATATTTATCTTTTAGGAGAAGCTTATAAATAAACACAGCACCCAGAAACAATACCTATGACATAGGTGTTTTCTATCCCTATTTTACAAAAAAGCCAACAAACCACAGAAAGATGAAGCAATTTTCCCCTGGTTTCATAATTCTTAAGATCCAGACCTGGAGTTAGAGCTTGAGTCTTCCAGATTCCAGATTTACACAAGAACCTGGTGAGCATCCTCCTAACCATATTAATAAATAGCAATTATCAGGGATATTACTGCATTTGTTACCTGCATTGTTTATCCTTAAAGTCACCTTGTAACTATTATTTCTTGCTATTGTATGACTGAGGAAACTGAAGCTCAGAGGACTAAATATGGTATGCAGTTAACATTGCTAATGAGTGTTGCAGCCCAAATTTGAAATCCAGTCTGATTCTAGTGCCCCTATTCATGACCACTTACTGATCTCCCCTGTTAGTGCTTTTCCTCAATGTTTTGTATCGTATCCAAAATTAGGGGTGCCCTGAAGTGGAGAGGCAGTAAACCTGAAGTCATACCATATAAATCAGTAAAAAGGAAACTGGATTATCTGAGAAATAATGTGTGGGATCAGATGATGGTGTAGGTTTATGGTGGAAATGAGAGTATTAAAATGAGAATTAGAAAAGAAAATCATTTAATCATGAAATAAAAATGGACTCCTGTCCCAGAAGCTCTATTACTAATTTTGCTTTTCAGATCTAATTTTTGTCTTAAGCGTGCTTATTTTGATTCTAATCCAGTTGAAGCAAGCTTATAATTAAAGCGGCATTTAGTACATTGGACATTTTTCATACTGATTAGATAGGAATGTCTAGGGCAGAGAAAGACCCTTGGGATCCCTGCACATCCAATGTCTTGATCATGAGATAGAAACAGGCAGCTGAAATGCAGCCTTAGTGGGAGACTATGAGTCACAGACATTTCAGATGATGAGCCTAAACAGAAGCCAGGGAACTGAGTTCACCAGGAACTCTTCACTGCCAGGAGGCTCTGTGTTCATTATATTTTAATCAGTTGACCATTAAAAGAGAAAGAAAAATGTATGAAAGATCATTAGGGATGACTGAATCATGATGATGATCTGCAATCAAACACACCTAGCACTAAAACATTCCGACCAAAGTTAGAAGTTAGCACACGGTTGGTTGACATCAGTTGTCATTTCTGAGCACCTTAGAGCCTATCTTTTTTGAAAGAACTGCTATCCCCCAAATAGTAGGATTTGAAAATGAAGCCATGACTGGGCCAACTCTAATGGAACCTGGTTTCAGTTATAAATATGTACCAGGCTTCGTGGCTGATGTCCAAATGAGCCCTGAAATACTTAGACATTCTTCCTCAAAATAATTATTTTCAATCCCTACATTTCTAGAATGGTGTCCAGAATTTAAAATAGCCCTGTATCTTGCCAGTCACTGTAAGTGAAAATGTAAATGTCCTTGATGTCAGCTAGCTGGAAAAATAGCAGAAAAACTGATAAACGCTTCTTTGTAATACATAGTTCTGCAGACATCTAGCTGTGCAGGCAATTATATATTGTTGATCGAGCAGTTGGAGCTGTGGTTCTGGGTTTAAGGAAAATAGTTTTCTTGCCATGAGGATCTAAAAAGTTCCCCTTGGAATAGCTGTTTTTCCAGGATAGTCACCATACTCTGTGCCCACTAAAAAGAATAGGGAGGACTAGGCATAATTTTAGAGAGTAAATGTTCTCCTTCATTTATTACTCCAAATTAGAATATCAAGTAGAGAATTAAAGGCTTCTTTCTAATCCTCATTCCTCTCTTCAACTATTCCAGTCTCAGAGCCTGATTATAAAGCTTGGTACCCTATACCTATGGTGAGTCTAAATACGGATTGGGTCATTAAGAGTCTCCCTCCTGTAATATGCTACTCTTTATATAAAGAATGACCCCAATCATAGATTTTTATAGGTATTTAGAAGAGAATTTAAAACCATGGGGAAAACAGTAATTTTGTCCCACCACAAACAAATCAATCTGTGATTTGTGTGTTGAGACTTCCCCAGAGAGATTTAGGCAATTAAGAACTAGAAGCCCCTAATTAGGATGAAAAAGACTCAGCTATGGTAGATGGAGATGCTGATGAGTTCCAGAAGGGCTCCCTATGCATTGAAAGAGTTGGGTAGCCAATGCAACATAACATCTAAAGCAGTGTGGAACATCTCATTACCAAACACTTTAATCATGCGAGAGCTTCCCTCGAGTGGCTCCTCCTGTCCCCTCATCTCAGGGGCCTGTTTCTTCTGGTGTGGTTTTGGGCGCATTCAGTGGGTAAATGGCCCTGCTTTCCCCCAGTGGAACTAAAGCGGGCATGTCGATGCGACACCTTCCAGAGCTTACACTGGACTTTGTTAGAAGTGTGGCTTTTATGACCATCCATCATAAGCAAGTGTGCACGTGCACACGTGTGCACACACACACACAAAAGCAAGTGCTTCTACCCTTCTTTCTGCTGGACATGTCTTTAGTATCCAAGTTCATCTTCTACAGCTAAATGCTTGTACCTCACACTTTTAGTTTAGAATGGCATTACCTGTTCTCCACACCTACATCCTTCTTCCTCTTGAACAGGGAACTTGAACTTCAACTCCTCCACACAAGCTTCCCATTTATTTATTTTTAAAATAGGATTGTGATTTCCTTGTAACTCCTAAGCTTCCCATTTATTTATTTTTAAAATAGGATTGTGATTTCCTTGTAACTCCTAAATACAATACTAACAAGAAGCCCTCAATTAAAATGGAGAAATAGTGAGGCACATTTAAGAAACTTGCTGTTTGGAATTTAGGAAAGCAAATATCTAAGGAAAACAGGAAAGTACGATTCAATGCTAGACAGACATTTTAATGGTATAGACTCCAAATAAAGGACTGCATTTGGGAAACTTAAAATACTGTTTAAATATAAATAGAAATCTAAAAGTGAGATTGGACGAGTATATATGTGGGAGAGAGTGTGACAGAATGAGAATTAAGATCTCTGCAAAGTGATACAGGAAATAGAAATAATAATGTGGATGCCACAGGCCAACAGCAACAACAATTCTTTTTGTTGTACTGGAAAATAAATATTAATCTGTAATTTTCAGCTCCTATGCAATATTAACAGACTTTATCCTACTGTTGAATGTTCTCTGCTGACTTTCTAAATGGTTTTAGAAATATTACTGACTTTTCTAACTATCTCCCTTGCTTCTATTAGTCTATGTGTTACTCTGCAGGCATCTTGCTTATTTTCTTGCCTGTAGGGAATGATTTTATCTAAATATTAACATTAGTGATTTGACCACAGTATTTCTCAAACATTTTTATCCCTCTGTTTTTTTAAGACCATCCATTACTTCTGTTTCCTACATGGATGGTTTTCATGCTGTTTGCAATAATTTTCAGTTGGAAAAAAAAAGAGCTTAAATGCATACGGTGACACTTCCATGAAATGAAACTTTCAAAGACATTTGTTTCTTGGATCTGTTGCTACAATTTTAAAATAGGAATGTTAAACCCAGGAAAATATGCAATGTGGGAGTAGGACATATTTTGCTACTGTGAGTATGTTCAAAATTTCCCAAAATATTTTTATTTTCTCTTTCCTTTTTTATTTTTTTAGATGACAAGAAAATATTTATGTATTTAAAATTTCTTCCTACTTAGTGAGTTTTTTTTCCCATTGTTCCTTGATGTCAACTCACCTAGATAAATGATTTCAGTATGTTTTCTGGTTGGACTCCTGAGAGATGGCAACATCAAACAGGTTTATTTAGCCCTGTGATGAACAGAACTGCAGGAAGCAAGCAAAGACTGTTAGCAGAAGCCAAGAAGAAATCCTTAAAAATATGATGAGCTTTGTCATATATAAGGCGGACACAAAGAAATTGTATTTTGTATCCTCCATAGAGGATACAATGGTAAGGAGTAGAATGTTGCGGGGCCACGCACTTATGGAGATCAATATAGCAGTAGCACAAAGGGGAGAGGGAGCTGAGGGTGTTTGGAGCTGCCTGGTCCTCAAGGCTGACAGAGCAGGACCACCGCCCCCAGCCTCAAGCTGTTCCTGCAGCTTGGAAACCATCTCAAAGCTGGTTCAGGATAAGAGAATTTTAAAGAAGCTGAAGGAAGACAGCCCGTTTCGTGCATAGGTGTTTCAGTCATTAAATCCAAAGACAAGCTCAGCTGCTATTTTAAAAAAATAGCAAATAGCTGCCGGGCTTGCTCTTGCCCCTGATAGCTGTTCACATTGATTTGCTTCATAGATTGATTGCTTTTGGCATTTGCAACCCTCCTGAACAACAGGGGGGGAAAATCCAGTGGATGGGCCAAATTCACAAATGATGAATGAACGTGGAAGAAACATTTGGTGTCACACTGACTTGCAATGGATAACAGCACTTAAAAATAGTAACAGCTGGATTTCAGTTTTTAAAATTAGGGCTGTATTATTAATGGGGGAATTGGGACACTGGGAGTCTGAAACAGAGATTAAAAGCTTATTTGAAATGAGTGGGCTTTATGCTTTACCTTGGGATGGTAGCCGCCAGTTGGACATGATACACTGCGCTGGCCCCTTGGCAGATGACTTTTACTCAACCAGACTTCAGTAATGCGCCTTAGCTTGCCGTGAGGGCACTGTAATAGGGAGCAGCACAAAACCTCTTTTGTATTTATTGTGGGGATTTTGTTAAGTGTATTGTCCAATAAATCTCACACTGTCTTCTTCATGAAGATATCAAGGAGAAATTCCTCACAGACCTCAGAGATAGAAAAGGCTGTGCTCTCCAGAGAATTGGTGCTATTTCTCTGGTATAGACACTGAATCTTGTGACTGACAGGGCTTCCCTCCTGCTTTAGTCCCAGAGAAGCAAGTGGTTGGGTTTGAAGTTAGAATAGGACCTTCAGTATACATTCAGTGCACACTGGTGATTAATGCTTTAATTGCTGACTACTTTTTGCTATCTTACCTTTATTTTGATTTTAATTCTATTTCCTTTTCTCCTATTGTTTTTTTAGTAATTTTATTGGTGCATTATAAGATACATAATAGTGGATGAACATATTTTCATTTTGCAGTGAGGCAGAATATAAACAATTAAGTTCACATTTTCTTTTCAGTGATAAATTGTCACTTAAAATTTTGCCCAAGTGGCATTGTAGTCACAAAAGAAAATATCCTTAATTTTTAAGTATAGATGGGAATAAATATGAGCTATGATTTGCTTTAAAATACTTCTACAATAACAAAAGGGGCAGGTAAAGTAAAAAGGGAAACATTTTGAAAATTGTGAAATTTCTGTGTTTTGTTTTGTTTTTACTATTTTCTCAACTTCTGTGTATGTTGAAATTTTTAATTAAAAATTTTTTTTCTCTCAAATTTCTGTCATAGGAGGAGGGCAAGCTTTTTGTTAACTTGATAGTTAAATTTCTATCAGAAAACATTCTGTTTAGTAATTGTTAATATATTCTTCTGACATTGGCTTGGCTGTTTTTCTCTCCCTGCCTTCTCAGTTGAAGCTTTAAATTATAAAATCTGAGGCAGAATGAAGGTGGCAAACCAAAAATCCAAGGCTGCATAAGGTGTGCCAAACTCTAGGTAGAGACTGCCAGGTACTTGGAAACATCTCTGTTTTTCTCCTCAGTTATGCAAAGACTCACTACTAAGCTTCCATTTCTTCTCTCCACCAGATCCAGACATGGGAATTTAAAATCTAAAGATACACATAGGGCTGATCTACCCAATCTTGCAAAATTCAATGCATATCTCATGTTTACACTCTTCACATGTCATTGATAATATTGAGGATTTTGGATTCTCTCTCTGGCTCCGTGGGGTTCTGTCAAGTTTCTTCCACCTTTATGTATAATTTTATGATTTGAGATAAAGATCAGAATTTAAATGAGTGTTGGAAAAGAATGTGTTTTGGTTAAAATAGAGTCTGAGAAGTCTGCTGAGGGTATTAAGCTGCCTACTAAGGGAAGCAGTGATGCTAAGAAAAATTCATCCCACTGCTTCAGAATTATTATCTGGTAACTGAAGAAAACGGAGGAGGAGTAAAATAGCATCTGCTTTCTCTCCATCTCACGCTGATAAAATGGTTGAATAAATGCACTTTGCTTATGACCATGAAGAGCACAGGGGACTTCATCTCTCCAAGTGCTTTTATGAAATGCTCAAGGCTTATTCTTCTGGTCCTGATGTTTTATTTCTTAACACCTGCTGGATCAGAAAGCATCCATAAAGATCATTTCTCAAAATTGTCTAAAAAATTTCCACCTTTGGACCTTAATCACAACACAGCATGTAGGCTACTTAAAATGTTTTGATTATTTTTGGCATTAGCCACTTGATTTTACTTCTTATTTTCACATTCTGCATTTTGGGTGCAATTTTTAAGAAGACTGTGAAAGTGCTGTTCTTGTACTTTGTAGTGGTAACATTTCACTTTAAAACCAGTGCTTTGTACATCATTGACTAATAAGTTTTGAGAAAATATTAGGTTGAAGCACAGAAATTGCCAAAAATGGTCAAATGTTGAAAATTGTATAGGCCTCAACATATAATCATCCTTCATATGTGCAAAAATTATTCTGTTTATGATTTTACTTAATATGATTTTCTTTTATAGACTGAAACTAGGTCATTTTCTATCAGGTGTGACTTGATGGGACATGCTGATTTCCTATGTGTCACCAATGTTCCTGAGCTAAGAGAGTGAGGCCAGAACTGGAAGAGCCAAGACATGTGCTCTGTCACCTGCCAGATGGGAGGCAAAGAATAGAGTGCCCTGAACTTTTCAGTGAACTCTTTGGTGTCTGTGTTGCCTAACTTTATTTCCTCTCTTTGCATTTGAGAAAGCCACATAGAACACAAAAGCTGTGGAACCCCAAGGAGATTACCTACCATGAGTTTTAAGTTCCTGTCATTATAAGCCATATTTCTCAAACCAATATAAATGTATGTGCAATGGAGAACCAGAAGATACTTGGCAAACATGGTCCATTTCACTCAACGACAAATGATTTAAATCATTTTTTGTATTGTAGTAAACATGTATTCTATGGAGTAAAATGCAAAAGTCACATGAGTTTTTAAGAGAAAATCTGACACTTAATAGGCATTCTCTTTCTTTAGAGCTATTGCCAGGCCCAGAGCCACAAGGTGAGTGTTTTCTCTCTGCATTAGAGGGATTGTAGCAGAAGATTTGAAACCTGTGTGTGGGATAGCAGTGCATAGAAGTGACAGCAAACCTCAAGCCACAGCAAGAGCTCCAATGTAAAATCAGCACATAATAGGATACACCATCCTCTGTGGAGAATTGAGCATTTTTTCATGTACTGTTGGCCATTTGTACATCTTTTGAGAACTATTTAGTTTAGACTTTTGCGTTTTACTCCATAGAATACATGTTTACTACAATACAAAAAATGATTTAAATCATTTGTCATGTGTGTGTGTATGTATGTGTGTGTGTGTGTGTGTTCAGCTTTGTGAATTCTTTGGCAGATGAATATTTTGCAAATATTTTCTCTGATTGTGTAAGTTCTCCCTTAAATTGGTTGATTGTTTTCTTTGCTGTGCAGAAGCTTCTTAGTTGGACAAAATCCCATGTATCTATTTTTCACTTTTATTGCCTGTGCCTTCAGGTCCAATCTAAAAACCAGTGCTTACAACAGTGTCTCAGTTTTCCCCATGTTTTCTTATGGTCATTTTATATTCAGTTTCAGGTTTAACACTGAGGTCTTTGAAGCATTTTCTGTTGATTTTTGTGTAGACAGAGAAGGGATCTACTTTCATTCTTCTGCATATGGATATTCAATTTTGCCAGCACCATGGTTGAAAACTCTTTTCTCTTTATGTACTTGTATATGTTTGTCGTATACTTGGCTGTATGGACATGGATTGATTTCCAGTTCTCTCTCTGATCCATTGGTCTTTGTGTCAATTTTTAAGACAATACCGTGCTGTTTGAGTTACTGTACTTTGTAGTATGTTTTAAAGTCAGGTATTGTGATGCCATCAGCATTTTTCTCCATCTCAGGATTGCTTCATCTATTCAGGGTGTCATTTGTGGTTCCATATGAATTTTAGGAGTGTTTTCTCTATTTCTGTGAATAAAGTCATTGGCATTGTGAGACTTGTATTGCATCTGCAGATCACTTTGTGTAGTAGTCATTTTAACAGCATTGATTTTTCCAATCAATGAACACAGAATCTTTCCATTTTTATAGTGTCCTCTATAATTTTTCATCAGTGTTTCATATCACCATAGAGCTCTTTTACCTTCTTGTTGAAATTTACTCCTCAATATCTCATTTTTGGGTAGCTATTGTGAATGGGATTGCTTTCTTAATTTCTCTTTCAGCAAGTTCATTACTGGTATATAAAAATCCTACTATTTTTGTACATTGATTTTTGTATGCTATTGCTTTCTGAATGTATAAATTTCAACAATTTTTTGATGGAATATTTAGGTTTTTCCAGTATAGAATCATGTTTTCTGCCAATATGGATCATTTACAGTCTTCCTTCCTGATTTGAATAAACTTTATTTTTTCTTGTCTAATTGCTCTTGCTAAGACTTCAAGAGTAGTGAAAGCAGACATCCTTGTCTTGTTCCCTATTTTAGAGGAAATACTTTCAGCTTTTCCCCATTTAGTGTGATATTGGCTGTGGGCTTTCTAATATGTAGACCTTTTGTATTTTGAGGTATGTTCCTTGTATACCTGATTTCTTGAGTTTTTTTATGAAGGGAGAATCCTATTAAATGCTTTTTCTGCATCTACTGAAATGATCATAGGTTTTGATCATTTGGTTAATGTGTTTATTGTGTGTAAACATGTTTATCACATTTATTGATTTGCATAGCTTGCATCAACATTGCATGCCTGGGATGAATCCCATTTGATCATGGGATCATTGATCTTCAGTATCTTTTTTTTTTAATTTTATTTTTTTAATCTTTTTTATTTCTTATTAATTTTTGGTTTGGTTTATTCTTGTTTTTCTGTCTTTGAGATACATTGCTAGGTTGTTTATTTGAGATTCTATTTTATGCATGCATCTATTGCTATAAACTTCCCTCTCAGCACTGCTTTTGTTGTATTCCAATTTGGTATGTCATGTTCTCATTTTCATTTGTTTCCCTCTTACTCATTGTTCTTCAGTTATACATTGGTCATTTAGGAACATGTTAGTCAATTCCCATGTATCTGTACACTTTTCATTCTTCTTGTAGTTTTATTCTGTGATGATATGAGAAGACACATGATATAATTTTAGGTCTTTAAAATTTATTGAGACATGATTTATGGTCTGTTATATGATCTGTCCTGTGGAATATTTCATGGGCTAATGAGAAGAATGGTGTTCTGCTGCTATTGTATGAGATGTTCTGTAAACTTTGGTTAGGTCCATTTGTTCTGTAGTATAGTTTAACTCCATACACTTATGAAACTGAGGTGTTGAAGCCCTCAAATATTGCTTTCTGTCCAGTGCTCACCAGCTCAAGGCTTCTGGCTTCATCAGGCAGTGGCTACTGGCCCTTGAGCCAAGATGGTGTCTAGTCAAGGTTGGTACAGTAGTTTGAGTTCTAGGGGGTGGAGGAAGCCCAAAATGTGTTCCATTTTTGAAGCAGATCAGTTAACCTTAGACCAGCCATTTCCCACTGGATCTCAAGCTTGTAGGACCTATAGAATCTCTTCAGCAGGAGTTGTCAGTATGCCTCTGGAATCAGGCTTCCCTGTACTTCCCTGTTCAACTTTTCCCAGCAGTACAGTTTCAGGTTTCCCCAAGCTATGAGCCAACAGTTTAAGTTGCCAATTGCCTTGTTCTTTTCAACTTTTAGGTTTCCTTTTCAACTTTGTGACTCTCCAATCTCAGCTCTCTTAGCGTTTCCATCACTTCCTTGCTAATTGCTCGAGTTCTCTCTTAATAACTTTCCTTGAAATATACTCTCCTTTGTTGCCCTGATTCTTTTTACTGGCTGGGTTGGGTATTGGGCACCTCTTCAGTCATCTTGGTTGCCCTTTTTGAGGCAACATCTAAAAAGAAGATTAAGTTGATAGCTCCCTGGTAGGTGATTATAATACACATATAACTAAAAAGAAGGTGCCCAACTGTGAGGACAGCAAATAAGAATCCTAGAACCTAGAAGTCATAGCATCTGTCTTAGCCAGACTAAGTTACAGTCTTAGTCTGTAACTAAGTCCTATAGTTTAATGGCTTATAAACAACAGAAATTTGTTTTTCACTATTCTAGAGGCTACAAATCCAAGATCAAGGTACCTGCATAGTTAGGTTCTGACAAGAGGATCCTCTAGCTGGTTGCAGACCACTGACTTCTTATATTCTCACATGGCAGAAAGAGGGCAAGCACGTTCTCTAGGGCATCTTTTATAAGACCACAGATCCCATCCATAAGAGCTCTACCTTTGTGGTTTAATTACTCCTAAAGGCGCCACCTCCTAATACAGACATGCCGTGGAGTAGGAGTTCCATATATGCATTTTTCAAGGGCACAAGTTCATTGTAGCATCTAAGAAAACTGCAACCCTATCTACTTGGCATCTGCTCCTTTTGCACTGGCGGGAAGTTCAAAGTCCCCAAACACCTAAACAGAATCCTACTGAAACCACTGTTTTAGCAAAAGCTGTCTCTTCTGGAATATGGTTTATAAATCCAAATTCCACACTTATACGGTCCCCAAATTATTCTTTTCTATTCTTTCCCACCCCAATATTCACAATGAAAGAGACAGGGAAATAAAACAGCATCTGAAAAAAAATGTTAAGGCTGAGGAGTGTCAGGTTTATACTGAGGTGATCTAACAGTAGTGTTCTTTGAACTTCATATTTGAGATTTCTAGAAGGCAAAAGTTATAACTGTTTTGTAAAATTAATATTTTGCAATGTGCACATGAATATATAATAAATACAACATATGATCTTGTACTCAAGCTTCTATTAACTGGAATGCTCTGTAATTGGTACTCTTGTTCTTCTGTAATGATGGATCTCAGGAACTATTGAGGTTGCTTTGTAATTATAGAAAACCTGTGTTCATCATAGTTTCAATGTTGAATGTATTTGACGCTGATTCTTTTAAAGATGTGCAATACATATATTTTCTTTTAAATTAGAAAGAGATTACTTAAAAATTGTTAACAATTATCTGCCTGTGATGATGATGTCATCTCACTATGGGAATTGGCTTCCTTTTGAAGTGTGGGAGGTTTTGGGAATTCCCAAATTGTCCGTTCCATGACATAAACAAAAGGGAATAGTCATCCATGTGTAGAAAGGAGGACATAAGTGGGTCTTTGCAAGGTCTAATTCCAGAGTTCTGGCTCTGCGCGTAGATAGATCCCATTGCCTTCCCCAAGCTGAGTGTCCAACATGGACTCCCATTTCTAGGTTTTGAGTTTTCAAAATGGTCCAAAACCCTGGTGGAGGCCAGGTGATCAGCAAAAGTAATTAAGTCTCAAAGTACAGTTTGTTGTTAGGAGAAGAGGCTGCATTGGTGATCCTGACTCAATGCTAGGGCCTCAATAAGCTGAGAGGAACACAATTCCGGACTCTGCATGACCAATCCCAGAACTTCTTGGGTCAGTACACCTAGCACTATGGTGTGTCCCAAGGAAATGACTGGGTGCCCTAAAGCTGATTTCTGAAGTGCAGGCCATATCTCTTGTCAGACACTCATGGCTGAGTTTGTAGAGGGAGGAGTAACCTTTCTTGCTCCTCTGGAACAGGAACAATGATAGTGAACACAGTGGGCTACCCTGTCCACCTGTTTTGGTCAGGAATGAGGTAATACACATATACAGTGGTAAAGGTAGGAGATTATCAAAAGAGCCCCTCTTAATAGATGTACACAGACCGTGACAATATCTTACTTGGAGCAGTGAGACTATCCACTTGTGATAATTCTCTAAATGACACTATTTACTGCCCACTATACTACAGATACTTCTGTGTTCCTGAATTCCTTGAGCCAACAGGGTGCTGTCCATTACTGGCCATCTCCACCACTCCCCCTTGTCCCTGAAAAAGGACAGTCTGCTCTTGTGATGAAATTGCATCATGGTCTACAATAGTTTCAAGGGGTTTTAAACTTTCTAAGCTTGTAAATTTGGAAACGTATAAATTAAAATGTTATAATAAAAAATTTATATTAAATAGAGCATGAGGATAACTGTTACTGTTCCTTTATATTGATATTAGGGAGGAGGTAGACAAAGGGATCTTATTGAAATTGTTGAGTGGTCTTTGTCTGTTTTCTGCTGGTCTAACAGAATAACTGAGACTGGGTAATTTATAAACATCAGATCTATTTCTTATAGCTCTGGGATCTGAAAGACTTAGGGTGTGGTGCTGGTGTCTGGTGAAGGCCTTTTCACTGAATCATATCAACAGAGATATCACATGGCAAGGGATTCTCTTCTTATAAAGCCACTAATGCCATCATGAGAGCCCTATCCTCATGATCTCCTCTGATCCTAATGCCTCCCAAAGGCATTACTTCCAAATACAATTAACATATGAATTTGAGAGTTAAGTTTCCAATACATGAATTTTCACGGGATACATTCAAACCATAACAAGAGAAATCCTAGGCAGATGAAAGTCTTGATTTACAAGCCAATAATATTTTTTTTAAAAAAAGGCTTCCTTTCCCTCTTCCCAAAATGTGAATAGATATACCAAATCTAAGTTTAGTTAAATGCCTAACCATGTAATCTCTCCTCCCATCATCAGCTATTCTAAAAGAATGAAAACGTAACTGCACACGTTCAGCTGGGTAGTTATGTTGAGTCTGGCCTTGGATGTTCCTCTCCCTTCAAAGATTGCTACATAAGGCTACCAGTTAAATAATAATGACTCTTCCTCACCTCTACAAAGAAAAAGTTATTGAAGTACTAACTGTTTCTCTAGGAGTTAAAAAATGTGTTTACCTTCTAGTAACAATACACAATCAGGATTCTCTCCCCCTCTTATCCCCTTACTTGCAAAAATGTTTATAAAAGGATATCTTGTTTAGAGAGAGAGGGAGAGAGAAAGAGAGAGAGAGATCCATAAGCTTACTGTCACTGGAAGGGTGGAAATAAGTTCTAGTGTTTGGAGAAGATCAATAAGAGAAGCCCTGTCTTATTGATCCCTGCATGTCCCCAGGGACCAGCAGAGTGCCTTGCACGCAGAAGGCCCTGACTTCTGATAAACTGTCCCATTTTGAACATGATCACATCTGGGGTAGATTTTGTTTTTGAACTCATTCAGCTGCAAATGACAGAAAAACCCAGCTCATGGTGGTTTAAGCAAGAAGGGGATTGGGGGCTTATATAATTAAAACAACCAAGACCAGGTCTCTTCTATCTTGTTTGTAATCTTTTGTGTCTCCCTTCCTCTCTTTCTCCTCCTCCTCTCTCTGTCTTTCTCCATCCCTCCCTTTTCCCCACCACCTCCCTCTCTTATCCCTCCCACTCTCCCCACCCCCTGCCCTATCTCAGCTTTACCTTCCTCTGTGCTATTATCTCCATGTAGTGACTCAGCAGTTCCTAGTCAAAATTTCTTTCATTTGCTAACAGTTCTATAAAAGTCCCCAGATTTAGTTTCATTAGGCCAATGTGGAGGACGTGCCCTTTTTGAGCCAAGGGCAGGAGCCAGAGGAATTTAATTCTTTGATTGGCCAACCTGAATGGATCATATGCCCAGATCTGGGCTCTCAGTCCCAGTGAATATGAATGGAAAAGGGGTGGTTTTCCAAGATACAGATTACCAGGAAAAAAATCAAATGGACATGAGGCAAACAAAAACAACTGATTCTACCATTAAAAAAAAAAAAAAAAAGATATTCCCCTTTTTATAACTGGCAAACACGTCTCTATACCTTTCCCAAGTTCAAAAATGGTTACAATCATTCTTTCATTTCAGAAGAAGGGAACTATATACATAGTGATCATGTAGAAAAAGGAAACACAACAGGGATAAGAGTCATAGCCAGGATGACCTCACACATTCAGCTATGCTCTTAAAATTGCAAAGCATTCAGAAGTTCAAGGCTGATATTGTGGACCAAATTATACATTTCAGCATCTTATTGTTTGTTTTTGATGTCTGGATTAGTAATATTAATGCAAAAAGGACTACCTTGGCAAAACAATTTTTTTCTGTCTCATGTGAGTTCTTTATGGACAACCAAAAGCACTAATTGTATAAGCAAAACTGTTTTTAATATGGAGCTGCAGTGTTTTGAATAAGGAGTTCCATCACTGTGCTGAGCACTTCTAATCCTAGAAAAACAGAAACAGATTGCTCTGTATTCTTGAGGAAAGTGTGGGGATCATTGTTAAAGAGAGATTTTAGAATTTTTCCCAAATATTAATCTATAAATGCCATTCTTTGTTAAGCTTTGTTATAGCGTAAGAATCTTTCATAAGATTATATAATTTCATAAAATACTTTTAAATCAAGAAAGCCACAGAAATACACTATTAACTGGGAAAAGGAATTTTTTAAATGTCTTGAAAATAACAGATTGGCATAATCAAATCAGGCAAGTTCTGGTGATTACTGAGAAATAAAACACCTGGATTCAATAAATCTTAAAGAATTTAAGCATACAATGAAGGACAGAGAGATGAAGGAATATGTGTGACTTCAAATTCTTATCTGAGGAATTTCCTCCAAATAGGAATGGTACAAAATCTCTTTGGCTTCCTAAGCAGAAAGTAGTAGTACATCCACACTGCAGGCTGTGGCAGTGTAGTACACATTAACTTATTGTGGGTCACCAGTTAATGGGCTTGTGACCAAACATTAGATGACGTAGGGCAGCACTCTTCAAACTGGGGCTGTGTATATCAGTGTACGTGGAGCTTGTCCTAAGAGACCTGGGTGAGTGGCCTTATGGGATCAGGGCCTCGCCCTCCACATGTCTGCCTTCCCAAAACACTTTTTTCTATGGATATGTCCCCCTACCTCTCACTTTTTCTCACTTTACCTAAGAAGAACAAGCCTTACCCTACTTGACCCTGATCATCATGAATTTTCCCAAGATGGACAAACAGACTCTCATCAAACTAAGGACATGATTTAAAATATGAAATGTTGATAAAGTAAAAGAGTAGGATAACCAGTAAGAAATAGTGAAGGTCTGAGTGCCTTATTTGATCCAAGTGACAAACATATGAAATGATTTTTTTTGTCAAAGACTTTTATTTATCACAAAATGTCACTGTGAAGAACATGCTTGGGAGATCTATTCAGCTAAAAGATGCCTTCCCCTACATACCTATGCTTCTCAATAGTGATAATGAGTGTGGTTATTTGTGTTATTAACATGCATTGTGGCCTGCGTCTCAGGGCGTTTTTTTGTGGTTTTGAGGAGGAAGAGCTAGAAATGTTTGTTTTTACTTGTATCAAGTTTTTCCAAAAAGATTACAACATAAATACATTTTTATTTTTTTTTATTTAGACACAAGTCTCCTTCCTGCTCACTGTCGTCCCTCAGTCATTCTGTTGGTTCATGTATTTAACACTGCAGTGCTATACATAATATACTCAACAGCTATCATTAATTCACAAAATATTCTCAAAATGCAATCTAGGGTATAATATCCTAAAATTTAGAAAATCATCTTTATTTAATTAGGATTACTTCCTTCCTCTCGGATGTTGATATTTTAATACTGTCAAATGTGTAATCATGAACTTAACAATTTTCAACCAGGAAATGAAATTACTAAGCAATCCATATGTAATGATTCTCAAGTGCCTCTCAATAGAGCCATCTGTCATGCCTTTTTAAGGTCCTTCAAGTCAACCTGAAATATTGACATTGGCATAAAATAGGTCTTTGTTCATGGACGAAGGAAATTTTTTTTGTAATTTCCAGTTTTATAAAGTTGTTCTTACCAGCTTTTGTCTAAATCCAGCTCCACAAAACAAGATGCTTCTTTAAAAAAGTATAATAAATATAATGATAATGAACTGTCAATTGACAAGCCTTGGTATAATTTATGGTATATTTACCAGAACCTGAGAAACTGAAAAGCTCTTAGCTTGCTTGGCAAAATACTAGATTATAGTTTCAGCATCTCATCCAATTTAGCATTTGTCCCAGATATTTTCCTATTTTAACCAAGTATCATTATCAATAATTGCATTCAAGTCAGCTACAGTGGGTTTGATGGAACCCCATCTAATACTTCCATCCTCTGCGATGCATGTGTAGTGAAGTCTTTACTTCAACACTGATTAAATATGAAAGATGGCTTGCAATAACCCATTCTCTCTTTCATTGACCCTCAACTAACCTATTTCAGACTCAACTAATACTTTCCCATCAAAGACAGCATTCCTGATAAAACCAAGTGTTCTAGAATGCCAATGGTTTAGGAGCAGCGAACTCTGTCGTCTCAGTTGATAGTTGGAAGTGTTTGATGCTGCCATTGCTGCTGCCAGCTGGTCACTCAGTTTTCCAGCAAGTTTTTTCATGACCTGTGTGGTGGCCTGCAGGATGCATGAAGCCTCGTCTGTCAGTCAGCAAGGTCAGTAGCAAACTTGGTATTTTGTTCAGCTAAGGCTGCCATAATAAAAACAATAGACTGGGTGACTTAAACAACAGACATTTGTTTCTCACAGTGCTTGAAATCTGAAAAGTTCAAGGTCACGGTACTGGCTGATTGTTTCTGGTAGGAGTACTCCTCTAGCATATAATTACTTTCTGTGTCCTTATATGACCTTTTCTCTGTGCTTCTGTGGGGAAGGTGGGGAAGAGAGAGATGGGTGGTGGGAAGGGATAGCTTGTGTCCCTTCTTGTAAGGACACTAATCCTATTTGATGAAAACCTCACCCTTTTGCCTCATTAAACCTTAATAATTTTCTTAGAGGTCCCATCTCTAGATATAGCCAAACCTGGGGGTTAAAGCTTCAACATATGAATTTGAAATGGAGCAAAAACATCCATTCCATAACACATAAGTGATTATTAGATATAAGTCAAATATTTGCAAAAATGTATAGAGGCTGAAGAATTGTACATAACAAATTGTCCCAGTACTGATTTACAGGACAGTTCTCTGAATAGTCTTGTACTAATGCAGTTCTCTCCTCTTTCTCACTTATAGCTGTTAAGAATAACTATGCAATGTACTAGGCATGTAACATCCTTAGATAAGAAGGGAATGGCAGAACAGCCCAGGGTGGGTTCTAGGCACCCAACCTCAAGTAAGATGTCTCAGTGCTTTAGCCCAGTGATTCATATTTTCCTAGGGTATAAAACCCAGAATGGGCTACTTTCCTGGAAGTTGGGCATGTGTAGATAAGATTAAGGGATAGTATATTGGTCAGTATATTGGGGGACTGGTTCACAAGAAATCCCGGGCTTCTGTTGTCTCTTGCTGCATATCAGTAAGTAATAAACCTACTTGATGTAACTCATCATGTGAGAGTGTTCCATCTCACAAGAACTCAGATGAGTCAGTTAACTTGTGCACAATGACCTGACCTCATATTATTGACTTAAAGAACTGTATAACTCTCACTGTGCTGTTGTTCAGGAATTCAAGCAGTGCAGAGAGAGAAAGCTCATTTCTGCAACATGTGGCATTAGCTGGAGGATCCATAATAGTTTCACTCACATGTCTGATTTCTTAGCTGTTTGACAAAAATGGCTGGGTACCCCCTCCCATTATTGGGCTCTAATACTCCAGGTTTTTTCTCCACATTGTCTCCCTTTCATGGTTTCTTTCTATGGCTGCTGGATCCCTCTGAGTGAAAACAGAGCTGAGTTGTATAACCTTTGAATATCCGAGATTTAAAAATTCCAGAATATATCCACATTCAGTTTGTCAAAATCACAAGTTTAGTGAAGATTCTAGGTATAGGTAAGTAAATCTGCCCTCTTGGTCAGAGAAGTGCCATGTGCATCCAGGAATGAGAATAATTGGCCATAGTTGCAGACCTCCTGCTAAAGTTGCTCTTTGGCCACAATAGTTCACATTACTTCAATATACAAACTATAGTTTGTATATTCCAAAGACTTCCAAATCTAAACAAATTATAACATCAGATTTTACGTCCAGTATTTCTTGGTCTTCATTGGAATCATACAGATGTATATGAGGAGTCATAAGTGCAATTCCTTTTGATACAAAATTGTGACGCAAAAATGCAAGTTCTCTGCACCTCTGTGCCCAACAGTACAGTGGTAAGACAAGAATAGGATATGCACCATAGACCCTCTCATTTTAAAGGGAGAAAGGAAGCCACAAAGCCACCACTGGATAAAAGAAATTCTGAAATACAGCTAGTCTCATCTCATCAGTGTTCTCTAATCTGAAAGGAAGGATTATTTCTTGATTGTGTTCCAGTTTTCTGGAAGTGATTCCCCTAATCCATTTCTCCCCATAGCTCCTGGTTGTTCCTGTTGGACTCTGGGCTCCACCCTCTGAATTGTTTTTACTTTTTTATAAGAAATGTTCCAAATTTGCCATTATGTAGCTTTCTCAGACTATAGAGATCCAGAGGCCTCCTTTCACTTAGCACCTTCTATATCGTCTTTAGGTATAGACCTTATATATCGTCTATACCTTATATAAGATCTATAGACCTATATGTCTATACCTTTAAAAATTTAGTGTGCTCTCCATGTATCAAACTGTATATCAAAAATTCTTAGGAACTGTTTGGTATAGCTGAGAAGATTGGTGCTGTACTGACTTAAATCTTTCAGAGATGGTATAGCTGTACCTTCAGGTCATGACAATATCCTGGAGTTGATCTTTACCCTGGAGCCCTTTCTTTAAGAATATATTTTTACCTTTAAGAATATATTTTTATCTGAAGAAACTGGGAGTGAAAAAAAGGTTTTATTTTCCAACTCAGCAAGTCCTGGATTGGAAGTATTTCCCCTAGATTCTTGAAAACTGAACAGTTCCTTCTTTACTTTGTGATATATAGTTATAAGAAGCCAGTTGGCACATTCACAATTTTGTCTGGAAACCTGCTTAATCAGATCCACAAATTAATTAAGTACATTTTCAATGTGCACATTCCAGTTCTTTCCAAATGTTTCCCACTACTTAATATTGGCCATTCTTTCCAGCATCCACTAGTAATTTCCTCATTGCCCTCTAATCTTGGTGAGTAGTTCCTGGTTGTTCTTTTAATTTTTGTCTGTAGTCCAGGAGACTGGATGGGCCTCTATCTCCAGTCATAGTCTGTCATCCTTCAATGGTTTTTCTCTCTCCATGCAGCCATTTTCTCCAAAAGAGTAAGTGGACTTTATATAACATCTGTTTTCCTTCTGATCAAAAGCAGAGGCTCTGTGACTTTTGAAGGTCTAGAACAAAAGTACCAGAATAATACTTCTGCTGCATTCTATTGGACAAAGCAAGTGTCGAAGTCAGGTCACATACAATTCACCCCCATGTTGGACAAGAGAAGCAATGAGCAATATAGATATGCCGAAATTGTTGATCTCCATAATTAATTGAATGATAGCCCCAGAAAATTATACTCATGCCCTAATTTCTAGAAAAAACAAATCTAACCTTGTTTGGGAAAGGGATCCTTGCAGATGTAATTAAGTTGGGAATCTTGAGGACAGCATCCTTTATTATCCAGTTGGCCTTAATATAATGACAAGTGTTTTATAAGAGTCCCACAAATGAGAGACATCTAGACTGATAAAGAAAAGCCAACATGAAGTTTGAAGTAGATGCAGTCACAAGCCAAGAAATGCCAGAAGCCACCAGACATTAGAATTAGAGCAGAAACAATCTCTTCTAGAGCCTGTGAGGGAAACATGGTGCCACTGATATATTTATTTTAGACTCTGGTCTTCAACTGTGAGAGAATGAATTTCTGTTTCAAACCACCAACTGTGTGGTAATTGGTTATGGCAGTCACAGAATACTAGTATAGCAGCTATGTTTAAGTTAATTGAATACATTATGTTACAGTATTTTTAATGTTCAGATAGTCACTGTAAGAGAGTTTAAAATTTGCTTTTGCTTTAATGTAGAGATCAGATACATATTATTAATTTCTTAGAAAACTTACGTGAAAAGTTTAATTGAATGGCTTTATAGGTCAAGGAATATAAGAGATAATTTTAATTTTTAAAACTATAAAATTGTTTCACTGGAGATTTTTAATTTAGTAGTCATCATTCAAATAATTGTCTAATGCATTGCTTTCTAGGGTGATAGGAATATTCTACATCTGTCCTGTCCAATGTTATAGTCACTAAACAGGTGAATATTGAACACTTCAAATATGGTTTAGGACTGAGGGGTTGAATTTTAAATTGTATTTCATTTCAATTCATTTCAATTTAGCAAATGTGATTCGTGGCTACCATATTAGACATCTCAGGTCTAGCATTTTCTTTGCAAGTTAGATGGTTATGGTTCTTTTCTTTCAACAGAATTGAAGGAGAACTTAATTTTGCTGCCCACAAATAGATTGAGTCAGTCATAGGTAACACTCATCACCACAAGATTCTCACCTAAAGTTAACAGGTCAGGGAAAGCTTCATCAATGAATTATTTAAATATGAACAGGGTGTAAAGAAACCCAAAGGTAGTGAATATCCTGGAGTAGTAACAGAAAGAGTGTTATCATTTTTGGCTCTGAAGGTTCATGAAGAAGGAAAGTTTATCAGAATCTAGAAGGATATGGTCCATAGAGAGTCAGTCACCTTGACATGAGAAGTAATTTTTCAGGGAAGAAGCTGGGAGATAAAAAGATTGCAATCTTTTTTCTTTCTCTGCTCTTCTGCCAAGGGAGATTCATTAGTCCAATCCAGCTGGAAGCTAAAAGCCAAGTACACTCATGGAATTCCTACAGGCCAACCTGCAGACAGAAAGCAGCATAGAAGAGGGTGGCATAAATCTAGAACAATGGGTCAGAGATAGCCAACACAGAAAATTACAATAAAGTCATTTTTCATTATATCATGTTTTCAGCATCTGACTAAACTGGAATTTAAACAATTGAAGGACACTGCTATAAGTGAACTCTATTGTTTACTTATTTATGTAAATAAGATTGTCTCCATCTGAGCAGTAAGTGATTCATCAAAAGGTACATGAGCTGATTGAAAGAGACAGCCCCATTCATTTCAGATGTGTTAAAAAAATGAAAAAAACTTATTAAATGTTTATCATATGTAATATTTAATTCAGTGAGGAATTATAATTGTAATCAGTTTAATCCAGAGGAAATTCTTCAAGAGCAAGATCATATAGTCAAAGAAGTTTTAAAACTCAATTTATATATATTCAAAGAGAGCATATAGAGTTATTAACAAAAACAACTTCAGACATAAATTTTATTAGGTTAAAATTCTACAGAGGAAGAGGAATAGACACTGAAGTTTAAGGAAAAAATTAATGTAAAATATCTGGATTTTCTGAGTTTTATCAACAATGTATATTTGTAAATGGAGAAAATGGGCATCAAGTTACTCTGGTAGGTGAGAAGTCAGTGAAAGATCTGACTTCTAAAAGTCTGTTCCTCCAAAAAGTATGAATAAATTGGCAAACGTCAGAATGAAATCTCAGGAATTTAAGCAAAAGCTTAAAAACCAGGGGAACTCCTGGTCAAGAAAATGTGCTGACCTCACTGTATGGCCCTGAAATCTACATTTTTTAAATGGTGAATATGTGAATTTTACCTTAAATTAAAAAAAAATTACTAAGGTGTTTAGATACCATTGGCTTTATTAATAGTGTGATAAATTTTTATTGAAAATTTAACTATTTTCAATATTCTTGAAGTTACTATCTTTGTAATGATTTAAACTAGGATGAAAAGAATTCAGATGTTACTTTAAAATGTGTGCCAGAGTAGGCTCAATCAAATGAGGCTGCTGCTATTTGGCCATTTTTCAAATATGTTTGTCAAAAATGACAAATTTATATGATTCAATCTAATTGTTTTTTCAGATTTTCTAGAAGGTACAGGAGCAAATACTTTTGAAAACCACTGACATAAAGGATATGAGAAAGTAGGTAAATTCAGCATCTGTTAGGTTGAGGGAGTGGTTAGTTTGGGTGAGCAGGACTTTTCAAAGGCAGGGAATGGAAGTGAAAGCAGAGTGCAATGACAGGCGGTTCAGAGCCCAGACATCGAGGCCAGGCAACCTGGGTTTAATGCTCCACCACTCACCTGCTATGGGACTGCAACAATTGCTATGCCTTAGCTTGGTAAAATGTAGAATGGAGATGACACTAGCACCTACCTCATTGGGTTGTTTTGAGTATTAAATGACCTAGGGTATGGAAAGATCTTAAAATGATACTATGTAAATATGTGCTGTGTCTGTCCACCATTACCATAATAACCCTGCACAATAAACAAACACACAGTCTCACTGGCAAAAAAAGCAGTAAGCTTTATTTCTCCCTCTGTACCTGTTACACAGGTTAGACTTGCCTCAGCTGCAGGTTGAGTCCAAGTAGGCTCCAAGTCTTACATCCTCCTGGGACTAGTTGCTAAATAAGGCATGTTTGTCTCACAACAAGATGTACTAACACAAAATGTTAATCTCTTTCTTCAAAGTAAGGCCTTTTGTTGCTTTATTTTTTATCTTTCTAAACGTTCATGCTTTTATTGAAATTTTAATACAGAATACACAATTATCCACTTAAAAATTCTTTGCTTGTGAGCCAAATTCATGCTTCAATCAAAGACATTGGTGTCCTCCATTCTTTCAAACAACCTGGTTCCTTCTGTACCATTCAACTACCTGAATCTTAAACAACATGGCCACATGGGAATGGCGAAATATCATTTCCTTGGAATCCAAATTCATTTTGATTATGATTTTTTCCCCCTCTTCTGACAAGCCAGTCTTTGCACTGTCCAAGCAATTTTGTGGCACCTACTAAAGATAAATAATTTGGAAAGCACATTACCTATACTGAAAGATTTATCTTGCTGCTGCACAGGTGGGGCAGGATTCAAGGGAAATTTACATCTCCTCCCTATAGTTTTGCCTGCATGTTTTATTATCAGAAGCCAACAAAATTTTAATTTACCTTTTTTTGTTTTCTGGTGAGTAAATTAAAGATGATTCTTTTGATAAGAGACAATAGGAGAAGTTGATACATTACTGTATGGCCCTGAAATACAGGGGGGATAATGCAAATTTATGAAACCTAGGAGAACCATTTACCAGCTCCCCCCTCCTGAATAGTCTGTTTAGTTTGTGAGATTCTGAGAATAAAGTAAACAAAATTGACACTTTTATCCTCATGCTGTTATAAACTGTGCTCAAAGGTATCTTATGTATCTGGCCAAGCTGAAACACCAAAGATCAAGTCTTGGACACTAATGTGTAAAACTGTTCTGGTCCAACAGCCAGACAGAACCTTTCTCAGAAGTCCTTAATGTGGCCCTCAAACATTAGTGCGATTATACTTGTCTCTAGAATGACAATTCCAATGGGCAATGAGTATGAATAATATAGTTGGTTTGTGGACAGCTGTTCTTGTTAATTGTGGTTTAAATGTTTTAGATGGTACTTGTACTTCCTTGAAATGAACAAGCTGCCGCCTAGCCCAAGAGACAAAGGTGCAATGTGACAGGAAGCGCTAGCTACTGCTGTTCCCTCTGAAATTCATATGGAAATAATTGTGCCCTTTGACCACATGTTTGACTTCCCAGTTTTAGGGATTATGTATGTGAGCACTTAGTCATTCATTGGGATGCTTCCTTAGGATCTTTAGTGACATGATAAAATTCTCAGGGAGGATTGGATCATTTTAAAGCAAAACAAATAAAATGCAAAACTGTTTTGATAGTGTAATTCCCATTAAGTCAGGAATAATTTGGAAGGAAATAACACCTCAGTGTTAATAGTGGGGTTTGGGTGATGATTGCCCCTCTTGGACTTTGGTGTACTTATGAGCTATTTGCAGTGAACACAGTCCACTCTATCTGTAAGTTCTTTGTCCTGGAACTCTCATCTGTGGATTTAATCAACTGTAGATCAAAAATAAATTTTGAAAAAGTGTCTGTACTGAACATGCACAGAATTTTTCTTGCCATTATTCCCCTAAACCATATAGTCTACCTATTTACATAGTATTTTATATTGTATTGGGTATTATAAGTCATCTAGATATGATTCAAAGTACATGAGAGGATGTGCATTGGTTATATACAAATACTGCACCCCTTTATATAAGGGACTTAAGCATCTGTAGATCCAATGTAGGTCCTAGAGTCAATCCCCACAAATACTAAGGGATATTTACATTATTTTTATAGCTTGAAAAGTTTCTAAAAATCATAAGACATACCTTTCCCCCTGCATTCTTAAAATACATTAGGAAAAATAACATTATATATATTAAATATAAACTATAAAAGAGGCTTTTCTAGGCTTTCCAAAATGTCTGTCATCTTTTCTTTTTATTCTCTAAACAATCTCAGTCAATGTCATAATTTCAACTACTGATTCTAACCCCTTAAACACCTTGGCTGTATGTATCCAGCCTTCGCCTGATCTTTAGTTCTAGTCCTGTGGTACAAGCTCTGCCAAGTAGTTCCATGTGGATACCTTGCAAGTATACTCAGTATGCCCCAGAACCAATGCATGAACTGTCCTGCTGGGCCAGATCATTTTCCTGCTGTCTCTGTTCCTGTCAGTGACACCACTGTCTCTTGGCTAAGAAGAGAAATCACACCCTTATCTTTATCCTCCCTTATCTTTCAGTTGTCATTTGTTCTGTCTTAATAATACTGCCTACATGTAATTGCTCTTTTCTAGTCCCACTAGCAGTATCTTAATTATACCTCTTCTGGACAATGGCATCATACTTTCTAAGCACTTCATGTATATTAGCCTTCATCCTCATGTCAGCCCTATAAGTTAAGTACTCTTTTTATCCTCCTTGTTTTATAACTACTTGCCTGAGGTCTTGGAGTTTATTAGCCGTCTAATGCCAGAGATAGTATGCATAACTTCCTACCACATAGCCTCAATAATAACAAAAATAGCAACAATAATTCTCTTTAATTATAGGTAATGTCAGCAAGACCATCTCTTTAATTCTTGCTACAACCCTATGACAGAAGTAGGATTCTCCCTATTTTAGAGATATGGAAATCAAGGCTCAAAGAGGTTCAGAACAGAAACATCTCCATCAGATTAATCTTCTAATTGTACCATTCTGATTATTCCTTTAAAAAAATGGAAGGGAAAAGATACTCCTCAGTGCCCAAAGAATAAAGTCCAAATTTTTCAGCTGGGCATTCAGGGGCTCCCCCTGTGGTGCCTGTCCTCTTCCTAGCTTGATTTTCCACTCTTCCCTTCACCTGTCTGGGTCTCCTGGCCATTGTTCTTCTGTGCCCACAGGTCTTGCCTTCACCAGTGCACACTCCAACTTCTCTTTTCACTCCTCACCATCCTGCCCAATTGCCATGTATACATCCGGCCTTGCAAAGGTGCATTTGGTATTTTCACCAAAGAGGATTGGATGTATTCTGAAGGCTTCTTTGCCATCAGACAGAACCTAGAAAAAGAAAAAATCACTTAGTTTTTCCAAAGTGCAAAAAGTCGGTGTAACAGCTCTCTATAGTGAACATTATCAGTTCAACAATATTTATAAAGTAATAAAATAAGAGTACTGTTAGTGAGCGGAGTGGAGGCAAGAGGCAGGTCAGATATGCTTTAGCTATTAACCCTGAGAATGATGGCTTGTACACTCCCAGCCTAGTGACCTCTTGTGCCCAGATGACTCTTTCATACTGGGCTGTGGGCTAGAGCAAAGGCTTTCATCTCCTCCTTTTCCTCCTTCCCCTCTCCATTCTACCCCTCGTAATCCTCTTCCTCCTTTCCCTCTGCCTCAATGCCCCTTTATCCTTACTTTCAAACCTTTTCATCAAAGCAAGCCTTTATGGGGAGGCTCAAGGAGAACAATGTATTAGAAACAGAGCTGCTGTTCTGGAGGTGAGAGCCTGAAGCCTCTTCCTTTCCTCACTCATCACATTCCTGTCCCTACACCTGAGGAATTTTGCACGGGCCAGTTTTCAGGGACTGTGTGGGTAGGGTATCCATGTGCAGGCATGCATGCCTGTTTAGACGTGGGATGGAAAAAAAGGCAATTCTCTTGCTCATAAAAATTTAACATGATCAGAGCTCCTCCCTGCTTTTTTCTAAACTACTTGCCTTTATGTTCTGGGCTCCTTGGAAATTAGATTCAATTGTAACCAAAAAAAATACTTGTTTAGTGCTGGCTGAGCTGCTTTTATGCTGTGCAAAGTTAGAGAAATAGATGGACCTGTCCCTGTAGTGTGAGGCCATGAATGTCATCCTGAGAGTGACTCCAAACATCTAGATTTTCAGTTCTGATCTCTTGCTTGAACATCACTGCAATACTTTTGCTGCCTGTTTACCTCCTGGATGATCTGCTTGGATCTCCTATTTACCTCCACTCAACATATCTAAACCTGAAACTATACTTTTTCTCAGAAAACCAGAATGCATGTAACATCAACATCAGAGTTGTTTGGTAAAAGAGCGAAAGCACTGAGGAAAACAGCAGGAAGTAGAGACCATCAAAGTGACAAAAATAATATAAATCCTTGGGAGCAGCTAAGAGGTACTATTACTTGAAGCCTGCCACGTGAGAGGGAGTGGATATATCCTGCAGTGAAGATACCTACGATTCCCTCAGTGACCTCAGTTCCCTGCTTCTCAATTTATGGGCATCTCTCTGTTAGTGTGATTATAGTATTAAAAAAGGAAGCATTTTATGTAAAGTGGCTTTTAGTGTGAAGTCAACAACTACATTTACCACTCATCCAGATAAATAGAAATCTGTTCCAAAAATGAAGGGAAAAAACTGGCCATGATGGATGTACTTAGAGAAGGTAATATACACCAAAGCTGTAATTTTGGGGTAATGGCTGGGATTTTCAGGGGTGATTTTGAATTCATGTACTTATTTTTAAAACAAACTCCTGCATAAATTATTACTTCATTGCATTTGATTTTGCTGTAGAGTACAAGGTGAGAGGTCACAGAGTAGGTCACAGCCCGTTGCTCAGTGTAAGGGAGAACTCCTGACCAGGGAGCTGCCCATTGTCTGTGGGCAGTGGAAGAGGGCGGCAGTGTGCTTCCCTTCCCAGTCCAGACATGGGTTGGGACGAGTTCCTGCATTTGGAGGGCAGCTGAATTGCAAGTCCTCCAAAGTACTTTCCAGCTAAACATATTTTGAGTATTTGAGTATAAGTTCATTTGGAGGTCAGAGAGAAATGAAGATTAGGAGTTTTAGCAGAGGAGCTTCCTCATGGAGGAGGTTAGTAGGGCTTGCCTGGAAGGACTGTTAGGTTTGGGAGATAGAATGAAGAATATGTGTTGTTCTGCAGGGGAGGGCGGGTAGGAATAAGTCAAAGTTGTGGGAAAGGCTGGGCATGTGCAGGGCAGTTGATGCTGATGGAGAAAAAAAGAATACAATAGAAAGAGCCTCTTAAGAGTAGGAGTTGAACTGTTGGAGGCAGCTATTTATACATTATCTGATAAACCTGACAGTTGCCTCAGGACATGTGAACTTTGGAGCAGCTCTGAAGTACAAGGCCATGAAAGAGCCATGTGCTCTTACAGTTTCTTCCCTGGTGCAGAAGAACTTGGGCTCGCCTAAACACAGCAGGTGGTCACACATCAGAACCCCCAATAGATCTGAGACAGAGTAACCTTCTTGTTTGAGGTGTCTCTCCTCCTCCTCTATATTGAGATGAGAGGGCAGACTAGAATATCTGTAAACATCCTATTAAAGCTAGTACATGATATTTTAGGAACTTTCATTTAACCACAAAGGTGAAAGGATGTTTAAAAATATCAGATCCTTTGTTAGTGAACAAATAAATATAGATAGAAGATCATTTATTAAGAACTGAAATACTGAAAGCAAGCCAGACATGGAATCATTTCAAAAGGATCTTCAAGTGATTATCCATTTAGAAACTCTATCATTATAATTATAACACAATATAAATTATATACATAGCCTAATCTAAACCATTATAGAGTGGTCTGCAGCAAGGGGAAGCTTGGATTGATGGTGTATCTTCTGGACTACAAATGACAGGTCTCTGATACCAGAGGCTCCACCTGAGCCCTAGGGACAGAGCTGTGCACATTTGGGCAGATGGCCAAGGGAGGATCATAGTGTTTCCATCAGTAATCCAAAATCTGTGATCATTCCAGGTAGTTTGTATGTTTTTGTGTTTGGCATTAATTATTACAATTGTGTGAATTTGCATTTTCATTTTATTCTGTAATTGTAATATTATAAAAAGGAAGGAGCCAATAATACATTCAGAAAATTGGAAATGGAACAAATTTTGTCTCAATTTTTACTTTTGTAATAAAGAGAACTCAACTCCTGAAATATCAGTAACCTAAAACAGGTGAAGTCCCAAATGTTTTTCTATTGTCTAGGTGTGAAGACAGTGCTAATCACAAAACTCATCATCTGGTAGTAAGAATCCCCAGTAGAATGATATTACAACTAATTATGCCTGTTCTGAAAAAAAAAAACAAAAACAAAAGGCTTTGGTGATTGGCGATATCTGGTGGAGTTTTTATCGCGTTACCTCCTTCTGCAGACTGTTGATTTTCCTGGAATCCAACCCACTTACAATTGACCGTGAAGTTATTTTAAATAAAATTTTCAAGACATCATAGTTTTTCACCTTTCTCTTTTAAAATGTTTATTCGGATAATCTTAATGGGAGCAGCCAGGCTAGGGTGCATGATTTCTCCCAGGGACAACGAAAGGCTAAAGAGAAATCTTTTGGTGAGGCAATCTTTTTTTTTTTTTTTTTTTTTCTTAAATATTTTTTTAGTTGATGATGGACACAATGTCTTTATTTTATTGCTTTGTATGTGGTGCTGGGGATTGAACCCAGGGCCTCACGTGTGCAAGGCAAGCGCTCTACCGCTGAGCCACAATCCCAGCCCTAGTGAGGCAATCTTACCACTACACTGAGGTAAAACATTTTGTTCTTCTATTTTGCCCCCTTTTTTCTTCTCCTTGTTTCTGACCCTTTGTTCTTCCTTTCCCAAAATATTTCATGATGCAAAATAATCTATGTCCAAAAACCATCTTCTCAGCCACTGTCAAATCAGGCATTTCTGCACCCCAGTTGAATAAACTCTAGAGAGCATCCTGGGAAAATCTTATGGTGTTAGGTCCCTGGAGAGTGTCATTTGCAAGGATAATTTCCTCCTTGAATTGGAAAAATATAGCAAATACAAGTCACCTCAGAAGTCAAAGGGCTGAAATTCTGATTTCCATGGCAATGCAGAAACTGCCCCTTTCCTGTAGGGACAGAGCACATTGAAGACTTATTCTGGGCACAATTCACAATTGCTGAACTATGCAAGCAGTTTAGATGCTCTTCAATAGATGAATGGATAAAGAAACTGTGGTATATATACACAATGGAATATTACTTGACATTAAAAGAGAATAAAATTAAGGCATTTGCAGGTAAATGGATGGAGTTGGTTCATGCTAAGTGAAGTAAGCCAATCCCAAAAAACTAAAGGCTGAATGTTATTTCTAATTCGTGGATGCTGATCTATAATGGGGGTTGGGGTGGAGAGCATGGGAAGAATGGAGGAACTTTAGATAGGGCAAAGGGAAGGGAGGTGAAGAGAGGAGGCATGGGGATAGGAAAGATGGTGGAATGAGATGGACATCATTACCCTAGTTGTATGTATGAAGACACGAATGGTGTGACTCTACCTTGTGTACAACCAGAGAAATGAAAAATTGTGCTCCATATGTGTACTGTGACTTGAAATGCATTCTGCTGGGGTTTTCTTTCTTTTTTTAAAAAGAAAGACTTATTCTGGAATAAGTCTCGAATAAGTTTCTAAAATATATTAAGTTCTCTTAAAGGAACTGACCATGCAGTCCCAGTAAGGCTGTCTCAAAGCCCTGAACAGTCTCTCTGAAAGCTCTGGCGGGTGCTCCCTCTTTGACTTGAGACTCCCTTCCTTCTCACCCTGTTTCCTTTAGTGAGTGCTTCTAGAGAACAGAAAAATGCTTATTTCTGGAGGTTTTGTTACCTCCAGAAATCCTGGCTCACCTTCAGGTTTCCCTAATCAATCATTAGAAATTTCTATAGGGTAGCCTGTCTTAAATCTTTTTCAATTCTTTGGTAAAAGTGAATTGGGTCTAGCTTTCATTTATTAACTACATCATAAATGCTAAAGGTCTTTATTTGCAAATAAAATATTTTCCACACACATTTGTCTAACTAAATCATAAGGCACAAAAATAAAAGGGCTTGAATTGATAAAAACAATCATTATTTGCAAAGGGAAACTGTTTCAAATGTGTTCATATCTAACCTGCTTTTTGATCTTTGGTCTGAAAACTCTCTTGACTTAAGTGTTTTGCTTTTAGTGCACTTATCTCAGAATTGGGAAATGAAATAAATAGAGAAAGTAAATTATTTTAAAATAATGCTGTTTGTATCTAGTGTGGTCATGTGTGGTCCTCTTACTTATTATACAGACCTGTAATTTCAAATACTTCATATCTTGTATTTTAAAAATTAACCAATTCTTTTTTTCTATATGTTCAAAGGTCACTATTTTCATATTATCATTAACATTGATTATGCTACCATATTAGTGTTCTGCTTTATATGTTTAATTTATGTTTTATATTTTACACTTGTATCTTGAGGCATTTTTAACATGAAGGGGACAATTTTATAAATGGGGAAAAAAAAACCCAACACATAAAATGAATGATATGTTCTCTGCTGCATAGACATTTAAAAGCCAGAATTCCTGCCTTAAAATGTTTCCAGGCTAAGGAAAATTAGGTGCTTTTAAAATGTCAAGCATAGGTTAGGTTTCTTACTTGGTTTGATTTTTGGTTTGCTTGATGTTTCATGAACCTGTTCTTGAAGACGAGTCCATTTTTGCTGAAAATAAGACATGAAGTCTTATTATATAGCTATTTATAACTATTAAAATGTTAGAGACAATTTTTTAAGAGTCCAAAAATAGAGAGCTTGAGCATCTAAACAATATGGCCTCTAAAAGTTTGTAAAATATTATTTAATGACAGAAAAATATTTACTATAAACTATCTGAAAAAATCAGATTTTAGGAGTATACACAGAATACTTAAGAAAAGTTATGTAGAGTGTGAATAAATAATAAATGTAAATGTGCATGGAAAACACTGCAAGGCTATTTATACCAAGTTATAGTGGTCCTCTTTACCTCAATCAGACATGGTTTGTAAGATCATAAATCATTAATAATTAGAGTCAAAGAGACTTTGACTCGTTTAATTCAGTTGCTCATTAATTCCCCAGATCCAACACATTCTATTTCCATATTGATCAAAATATTTATTTATAAGTTCTTTCTTAAATAAAACTTATGTCTGCCTCCCTCCAATTTCCACTATCTCCTTAAGAAAAGCAGGTAATGCATCTGGTTCTTTACACAATTAGCCCTTCATATTTATAGATTCCAAATCCACAGATTCTGCTTATCTCAGATCAAAATTTGTCAAAAAATTGCATCTGTACTAGACATGTATAGACTTTTATTCTTGCCAGTATTGCTAAAACAATACAGTGTGACAACTACTTGAATTCACACTATATTAGGCATCATAACTAATCTAGAGATGATTTAAAGTGTATAGGAGAATGTGGGTTGTATGCAAATACTAGGCCATTTTTTGTAAGGGTCTTGAGCATCCACAGGTTTTGCTTAAAGACAACTCCCAGTTCTTCCTAAATCATCTTTTTCTCAATGTGACATCTCCAGTTTATTCAGTCTTTCTTCTTGATTGCCTGATTCCTCTCATGGCCCTACTCTACTTCCCTGGAGGTCCTATAGTACTAGGAACCCTCATAAATGGAGTCAGCTCAAGAAGACTTTATGCTACTCGTGTGCTCAGCCTCCCAGAACCCCCTGGGACTATTTGCTCCTTTGATCTCTATGCAGATAAGGCTACACTTTATATCAGCTTTTAGTCAACTAAATCTCTTCCAGGAAGGTTTTGCATTAGCGATTATTAAAGACCATCTGCCCCAATCTGAATGTTTTGTATTCTTTGAATCCAAAGCGTGATCTATACAGCTATAACAATCTGTGATTTAACTTCCAGCCTTTATATTAATCCCTAGTAAGCAGTATCTTCTTTGTTTTGCCCCATATCCAAGTCTAACATATTTTGAATCTTTTTTTAAAATATTCTTTTTAGTTATAGGTGGACACGATATCTTTATTTTATTTATTTTTATGTGGTGCTGAGGATCGAACCCAGTGCCTCACGCATGCCAGGCAAGCGCTTTACCACTAAGCCACAATCCCAGCCCATATTTTGAATCTTGATATGTTATTTTTCAGTTTTTTTCCTTCCCATACTGATCAGTAGACCTCTCTCATTACCCATCTCAGAAACCTATTTAAAGGGCAAGAAATAGAAGTTGGCATGTAGTCTCTAATGTCCCCAATCTGCTTCTTCACAGAGGACTTTAACACACAGTTGGACATCCACAATTTACCATTTGTGAGGTAAGCAGGACAGATGTTCCTAAGGAAAGAGAGGAGGCCCCTGCATAGAGAGGTCTCCAGACCTAAATTTCCTATACTTCTAGTATTTGCCCACTATCAGGCATAGTTACAAAGAATATGAAGGCAAAAAGTAGATGATAAAAAGTAGAGAGGAGGTTTTCCCAAAGGAAGAAAGGTGTAGTGAAAGAATAAAGTCCCTGGTATCAATTAGTAATTACACACAAGTAATCTGGGAGCACAGAGAGCAGCAAATTGGATATCTGTCTTTGTGACCACTGTAAATGATGCCCATGTCTAGCCCTTTACCTTGGAATGTGGCTTCCAGAAAAATCCTGGCTAGGAGAACCCAGCCCCTGGGAGAATTGGTCAGCTGTGAACTTAAGAGACTCTGTTGTCATCGTTAGTGTCCTCTCTGGAGCTCAGGTTCCACGCCTACAACATGAGGGAGTTGAATTTGACTCAGCCACATACAAGTCTCCCTCAGTTTGATATTTTTGATATGAAGATAAACTGATGTATTGTCCAGGGGCAGTTTACAATGTTTTTCTTTTTATATTCTTCAGAATAACCCATGATATACATAGTTGCCATTTCCAGAGCCTCTCTCTTGCTCTTCAATTTTGATTTAACTCAGGTTGAATCCCTGCTTTCCCTCCTTCCTCAGGCACTGCTTGACCCCACTCCCCATGCCATGTGCCTCTACTTGTTCCCTACCTCCCTGGGAAAATCACTGCAGTCTAACCTAATGGCCAAGAGCCAGTCTACTACCCAGCTGTGAGTTCTGCTACTGACTGCCAAGGGAACCGGCCTCTCAAGTTCTTAAAGCTGCAGTTTACTCCTAGGAAGTGGAGATAATAATTCTCAGAGAACTCTTGTGAAGATATGTGAAAGAAAGAGTGAAAAGTGTTGAACAGAATTCCTGGCACATAGAAAACACTCAAATAAAAGTTAATAAGTAAATAAGCAAACACATCTTTCCATTTCTCTATTTCCAGTTTTGAGAACAATCTCCATACAGTTTTCATAATGTTTGTACTAATTTAATTCCCCACCAACAATGTGTAAAAGTTCCCCTTCTCTGTAACCGTACTAGCATGGTGGGGGCGGTGGTGTCTTTTCAGCCATTCTAAGGCAAGGTGATATCTCATTGTGGTTATTGATTTGCATTCTTCTGAGGGTAAGTGAAATTGAGTATTTTCTTGCAGTTGTTGGCCATTTGTATGTCTTTTTTGAGAGTGTCTGTTTAGTTCTTTAGCCCATTTTTAAATTGGATCTTTGCAAGTGTGTGTTCAATATTTGAGTTCCTTATTAATTCTGTATGTCACCCCTTTTCAGATTAATAGTTTGCAAATACTTTTTCCATTTGGTAGATTGTTTCTTAACTTTTTTATTGAATATTTTCTTTGCTGAGCAGAAGCTTCTTAGTTTGACAAAATCCCACATGTCTATTTTTACTCTTGTTGCCTCTGTCTCCAGGATCTAATCTTAAAAAAAATCATTGGCAACACCAATGTATTGATGTGTTTCCCTCATATTCATTTCATAATTTCAGGTTTAACATTTAGGTCTTTGATCTATTTTGAGTTGTTTTTTGTGTAGGGAGAGAAGAAGAGATCTGGTTTCATTCTTCTGCATATGGATATCCAACTTTCCCAGCACCATTTGTTAAAAATACTTTTTTCTCCACTTTATGTACTTGGCACCCTTGCCAAACATCAGTTGGCTATATGAAAATGGATTGATTTCCAGTTCTCTGTTCTGTTCTGTTGGTCTAGGTATTGGTTTTTATGCCAGCACCATGCTATTTGAGTTACTCTAGCTTTATAGTATGTTTTGAAGTCAGGAATTATGATGCCCCTAGCATTTTTCTCCCTCTCAAGATTGCTTCATCTATTCAGGGTCTTTTGTGGTTCTATATGAATTTTAGGATTTTGTTTTTCTATTTATATGGAGAAAGTCATTGGAATAGTTGGAATTGCATTGAATCTTAGGTTACTTTGGGAGTATGGTCATTTCAACAATATTGCTTCTTCTGATTCATGAACACAATATGTCCATATATTTGATGTATGTCCTCTGTAATTTCTTACATCAGTGTTTCATAATATCATTGTACAGATTTTCTACTTTCTTAAGTTTATTTCCTCAATATTTTTTTTTTATTTTTTGGTAGCTATTATGAATGGGATTGCCTTGTGAACTTCTTTTTCAGCAAGTTCATTATTGGTGTATAAGAATGCTACTGTTTTGTATATTAATTTTATATCCTGCAACTTTACTAAATTTGTTTAAAGTTCTGATGATTTTTGATGTAGTGTTTAGGTTTTTCTAGGTATAAAATCATGTTGTCTGCCAGTATGGATCATCAAACTTCTTCCTTTCTGATTTGAATGCCCTTTATTTTTTTCTCTTGCCTAATTGCTCTTGCTAAGACTTCCAGTATGATATTAAATAAGAGTGGTAAAAGTGGACATTCTCTTCTTGCTCCCTATCTTAGAGGAAGTACAACATCAACAGAATGAGCAAAAACCTATATGTTCATTTCAGTAGATTCAGAAAAAGATTCAAGAGGATTCAACATCCCTTCATAATAAAACTCTCAACAAATCAGGTATAGAAGGAACACACCTCAAAAGTCAAAAGACCAAATATGAGAAAACCCACAACCAATATACATCATGGGAAAAAGCTGAAAGCAAAGGAAATTCCCATCTGGAGACTTTTCAAAAGCAAATAAACCAATTGAAGTTTCCAAATATAGAATTATATGTATTGTGTTGATGACTCGACAATGAACATTCTGGTTTAGCTTCTGAATTATTCTGTACACAAACAATCTCTTCAAAATATAGAATTGGTAATGAGTACAGTACTAACTTCCTACTGAGTAGTTTTGAAACCCAGTTAAGATTGCAAAAGTGGACAACTTTACCAAGGAAGCATGAAGAAAGGTTTCCATGGTTTCAGAGAATCAATAGTGCCCTCTAAAGGAAATCCTTGTGAGGTACATTCAATATGCAGGTTTAATTCAGCATTTATTCTGCCAAAATGCTACTTAATTGTAATTTACAGTATGGATTCAAAATTACCAAAAGAATTCAGGTTAGCACTAGTCATAAGTGTCATAAGGAACTATCTACACCAATTCTGGACCGAAGGATGAAGCCATGTTAGCCCTAATTGTTTCTGCTCACTGTAATTTGTACCATCTTTGTGGAAACAAAGTTCCTGGAAAGGGAGAAAGTGATGACTTCTGAATAAAAGATTAGACATTCTAGTTTCTGAAAGATGGGAAACCCAGAAGCAACTCCAAGTAAGTATCTTGGGAAAATGTGCTAGATTGAAGAAAAATGTGTAGAATTGAGTGCTGAGAAAGCCTTGTCAGTTTTTGCCTGGGGCAAGTGCTGTGTATTGAGAAGATGGCCTGATCAGCTGAATTAAAAGAGGACAGGTAGTATGTGTGGCTGAGACATGAAAAAGAAAAAAGTGATAGGAACCATTTGTGCATTTTTATATGTTAATCTAATTTTGTGGTTTATTCTTATATTTTCCTCTTTCCATTTTGCATAATGTACAGAGAACTATCCACAAATTGCTTGATAGTGTTACAAGAAAGGTTGGGTAAAATCTTATGATGTTATATTGATTAGGAGCAGGGTAAGTCTTGGAGATTAATATCTGCCTTAAAGATGTAAAAGCCAAAAAGGGTGGATGATTGTTACTTCTGGATATAAAATGGCTGCAGTAGCGTTATTGTCATAATGAGATGGTAGGAAATGAAAAATATTTCATTTCTCCTGTTACCAAATCTACATATCTGGAGCATTGTGTATATTCTTAAGACTTCCTTCAAAGATCAAGTCTAGTTTTATCAGACAGTAAAGATCACGGTTTACGTTGGCATTTAGCACATACATCTATAGCATACTTGACAACTTATCTTGCACATTCCAACTTATTTCTACACTTGGGCCTCACAGTAGTCATGTGCGGTTGGCAGAGCAATTTAAAATACTCCAGCAAGAAAACAATTCTCATGGCATATGAGTAGGAATATGTGGGAATATTAATTTTCCAATATCCATTTTCTACTCTTAGATTAGAATATTAAAACACTTAAAGATATATTAGGTTAAATGTTAATGGAAATAAAAATCTGTTCCCCAGCTTTGGGGGCAATTCAGGTTAAAAGGCACGTTTCAGCAGAAATAGCCATGGTTAGTAGAGCAAAGTGACTGCATTGTGCCTTCTTAATTAGATGTGACACATTGGTCCGAAGAAATCTCAGAATTAAGGCAAAAAGTCATTCTTATCAGCTTCCTCAAAATAAGACCAAGGTGTGTGAGCAGAGCAGCAGGGGTGTGGGAGCTGCTAGAAGCAGTGAGCACAGTGGGGTCACTACCTCACTGTCACTCATGGGCCTCTGAGGATGCCTTTTGAACTTCATAAGCTAGAGTTAAAAGGGGATTTAAAGGTTCATTTAGGTTTTCCTTCCAAATGGCTTCTAGAAAGGACAGATTCCAGACAGTATACATTCCTTTAAATCTCCAGAGCAGGAGGTGATGCAAAATCCCTCCTCCTATAATTTCTTCTTTTTGGGTAAGAGGCTACATTGCAGTAGGTGTTGAAGATATACTGCCAAAGATCTTACTGCTGCCATATCCTGGCACAGTGGCTGCTGGGCAGGACTTGTAGAGTTTCTTAGGTCTGAGTTCCTCTGGTGTGTGGTGGGACATGGGTGGCCTTCTCTTAGCATTTTCAGAAGTCTTTCTGAAACCAAGGTTCTGCTCAGAAATAGTGGCTTTTGATGGAGTTGGCTGCTTCTGGGAGCTTCTGGAAGAATGAACAGGAAAATTCTAGTCTGGGCAATGTAGACACAGCCTCAGTACCACCGAGTATGAGAGAAGTTGTCTTCAGTGTCTTGGTCATTAGCCTCCATGTGGTGTGGGCCATGGAGGGGGCTCTCCTGTTCCTGCTGATGCCCAGAAGGCTTCTTAGTCTTACCACCATCACCCTGGCTCCAGTTGTCCTGTTGGCCATTATTATTTTGCACTATATGGTCATCAGTACCTGGACACTCACATGGGGCATTGTCAGCACTTCCACAGGGAACCCAGGGTAGGTGTAACTATCCCCCACTTGGCTGAGAGGGAAACTAAGGGGCAAATTAACTGGCTGGGCTTAAGTACACTCTGCCAGCTAACAACCCTGGCGTCCACACTTAGCCAGCACTTACTTCATATCACTTGTCAACTCTCCTTTGGTACTTTGTCATGGCAAGGAGGTAACATAGCAAAAGAGCACACACCTCAAGGAGGAGATTAGAAGTACTTTCCCCTTAGACTTTCTTCTCTAGGGTCTTTCTGGAGATAACAAATTAAAACGGTCATTGTCTTGGTAAAACTTTCAGACTGGAAAGGAGAGTTTTCCTGTGTCACTATTTCTTTTAGGGATGATGAAAAGAACGAGTGAACGTGCATCTTTGAAAGAAACTCCTACTCAAAATTCAGGGACATACCCAGAGAATCTTCCAGATGTTTGAGAAAACTGGTCTAGATAATAGGATTATGCTACCTGTCGGGGTAGGGGTGGAGGGAGACAGATTTTGGGTACTACATCAATCAGATAAAGGAAAGGTGTGTGTGTGTGTGTGTGTGTGTGTGTGTGTCTGTGTGTGTGTATGAAAATCTTCTGCCAGATCTTGTACTTATTTAGTTATGGGGTCGTTCAGGGTATTTCTTGTGAACAATGCAGTAGTTATTCTCACATTTTATCTCTACTGAATTTGAGTGACCAGAACAGCAGGATTCCTGGGGAAGTTTTGAAGTGTTGTGAGAGAGGACAAAGAAAGACTCAACAGAAGTCGATGGAACTGTACGTAAATGAGCAGAATAGTCATGGATAAGAAGACTAGCTTACTGTGTCTTCTGATAAAGAGGAAGAAACTAAATCCTAAAGAATATTTCCGGAGTCTTACCCATTACATGGTAAATTGCTGGCTGTTCAAGTAACTGCACCCAAATGCAGTGAGTTGACCTCATGGTGAGTGTAAAGTCTATAAACACATCCAGGAGATAAGAGTGAAGACAGGTTTATTACTTTCAGCAAATGAGGAGTACACTGGAGATAATTCTCAAAGCAGTGCCTCCCCAAAGAAAGCAAGGGACTTTTATTGGGGAAACTTATTCATGTAAGAAAGACTCATCATGCAGAAGTGGGCACATTCCTAAGCATGCTCAGTTCCAGGTCATCCATGGCATGTTCAAAAAATTGGCAGGTGGGAATGCCTCCAGGCAGAGAATTTAGCTTATAATGAGCAAGGTGTACTCTCAGCCATCTAAAAAGAATGAGTCAGGCTGACATGGTGATTTTAGCTTGTTTCTTCCCAGTTTCTCTGGAGGGCCTTATCTGAAACCAACAACACAAGTTTGAAGGAGTATTAATAGTCATTTAAAAGGGAAGCAGCTGCCCCCTCCCCAAGCACAGAGGACTGTCCCTAAAAGCATCTACCTGGTGGCTAACAAAACTTTAGCCCTAATTGCTTCTGCTCATTCTTAACTGTTGTTACCATCCTTGTGGAAAGTTCCTGGAAAAGGAAAAGGTGATGATTGGTGAGTAGAGGACTGGACATCCTAGATTCTAAGAGAAGAGAAACCTTGGAACCTGGGAAGTGACACTTGGCTTCCGTCAGATGAGTGAATTACAGTAGATTAAGATTCTGCTGGTCAGGATACCATACTTTATTTTTTTCTTTTTGAGCATCAAGGATTAAAAAGCTAAAACTGATATTTCCCAGACTCTTTCAGACCTAGAGTTCTGGAGGGATCTTCCTCCCATTTGGAGCATTTTTCTAATGGCAACCAAGACTATGGAGACCCCCAGATAACAGTTTCTACTTGTTGCAGGGGTGGCAGGAATCAGCTTCTGGGATCTAGTGCCCTACAGTTGTGGTGACAGCAGCCCTCTGATTGTGGCTTTTTGTTCTCTGAGCTGCAGCTGAGGTGATGCTCTCTTGAAGCCAGGCGGCCTCCTGGTTGTGGCAGAGGAACTGGTGCCCTCTGGCTCAGTCAGCCAGTGTCCAGGGAATCATTCCGGGAAGCCCAGTCTAGAGTCTGCTCCTCTAGTTCTTCTGATTCATAACTGCTTCCCTCCCTGTGCTAAATTCTTTCTCCTTAAAAAATATCTAGAGTTGATTCTGTTTCATGCATGAAATTTTGATACCCAGATACCAAGAAAAATAAGAGACCTACAATAAACATACCCTATTGACATTTTCATTTCCCTAATAAAGAAATGAAACCTGGGCACAGAAGGAAGTTTGAATTATAATAATATTTCTTCCCTATAACACTAAATAGCAAGAGAAGTGGAGTAGTATCAAATTTGGGAAATGATGCATGTCCCTAAGATTCATAAGCTATAATTGCATAATACAGACTCTGAGCGGCTTGTAGTAAAGAAGCATGATTAATTTTGTTTTCCTTAATGTTTTCCAAATTCATTTCAGAATGATACTCATTATTTGGAAAATTCTAGTTGACTTAATTTTGAGGGGAAAAGTATAGTGTCAATATAATTTACTAAGAAAATACTTGAGACATCAAAAACAAAAGAATAAAATTTAAAAAGCACAGACATAGAAGAAAAGTCAATGAGCAATAAAACCAACAGACACAGTTGAATCCTAAATAATTGTTATGTAGTTATTAAATTTAGTATGCATTTTAAGGAAAAGTCTTTAAAGGCAGATAAAATAATAACAACATGAATTTAAAAGTCTATATTTCAACAAAAATTCAGAAGTAAGGAAGGGGGAATGAAGAAAATATGTAGAATAATTTTGTATTTTACATTGAGGAGGTCAACAGATTTGGGTTCATCCTTAACCCCAATTAAAAAAAGGAAATAAATAAATATCTACTGCTAAGCTAATATGAAAGTAGTAGGATCAATAATTTTCAAATCAATAGATAAAAAGAAAACATAATAGAAAAAATCCTAAGGTTAGATGACCATGGTTAAAACCCAGTAATGACAACTAAAAATGTAAAAAGTAAAAATACTTGCACTGGCTTTTAAAGAAATTCAAATATATGTTTTTTATAAGAATTTATCAAAAGTGTAAGTATACAGAAAGCATAAAATAAGTTAAGGAATTAAAAAATATGAGAAATACTAACCAAAGAGATGTAGAAAATCTTTATAAATGCCAAAATATAATTGAATGCAAAAGAAATTATTTAGATCCAAAGGGAGATTTTTATGTTGCTAAAAATTAAACAAGAATGATAGAGGAAACCAAATTTTCCCACCTCTCAGCATTAAGTCCCAGCCTCCAGAATTACTTCCCTTTAGTTCTCATTCGTTCCTTCCACAGGGAACAAGGGATGGCTTGCTCGATCAGTGAAATCAGAGAAGCATCCTTGTGCATTCATGGACCCCTGTCTGGCACATTCTTAGAGCCATATTTCAGTAAACAATACAAATCCTGTGTAGACACCTCCCTCTGTCACAGAATGGCAGAGTTAATGTTTGGCTTTGGAGACTTGAGCCCCCACTCAAGTCCCTTCCAATGAGCTAAGAAACAGTGCACTTGCCATGCAGTGATGGTAGCTTCAAGATATGCTCCTTAGCATACTGCTCCAACCCAGTTGTTGCCCCTCTCCCTGCTACTTAGAAATTCTGGGACTACTCTCTTTTCCCATTCTAACTATTCCAGTTATAACCGAATAGTTACAATGAATGAGTAGTAGATAGTCTACTTCAATTAGAAATCCAACTAAATTTTCCAATTCAGTTTAGTATGCAGTGAAGCTCACATTTCATCCCAATCTGATTTCTAAGTATCTTTCTCAATTAGTTTATAAACCAAAAAGGAGAAAGATGTGGGTAATTAAAACTCTCCAAACTTCCAAAACAGGCCTATTAACTTTAGTGAAAATACATTAAAGCAATATATAAGAAGAAATTGATAAAAATCACATTCTAAAAGGAAGACTTAAACACTCAATCCTTAACTGAGCAAAAGGACAAAAGAGCAGAACAGGAAATAGAGCATTTGAATAAAGAAGGATTCAAATGAAAATAACATTGAAATTGGTGCTCTACAAACAGGATACTCTTTCTTTTCATGTATTCGTGGAAAAATCTACAAAACTTGATTATACACTAAGCTTTAAATAGATCACAAAAAATTCCCCAGAGTGACAATTTTATTTACCATATTCTCATACTAAAAATAAAATTGGAAATTAACAACACAAAACAATAGTAAAATAAAATTTTAAAATGGATCAGAAATATGAAATAATCTGAACCTTTTGGTCAATGTAACAATAAAAATCACAGTTTCAAGCCAGGAGTGGTAATCCCAGCACTTAGGGAGGCTAAGACAGGAGAATCAGGAGTTCAAAGCCAGCCTCAGCAGCAGCAAGGCACTAAGCAACTCAGTGAGACCCTGTCTCTAAATAAAACACAGAAATTGGGCTGGGGATGTGGCTCAGTGGTTGAATACCCCTGAGTTCAATCCTCAGTACAAAAAACATAAATAAATAAAATAAAATTACAGTTTCAGATAATTATTAAAGTATATCAGATGCCTCTTGTGTATCATCTCATTTGCTCTTGACCTCACCTCTGATTTCAGCTATCTTTGTGGCAAATCTTCCCATGTAAATTACAACCTGTTTTTTGCAGATAGCATCTCACCTAAGGGGAGTCATAATCAACACTCAGACTCTCAGCCCAGAAGTGTGGGGAAATTAATGCATTCAACCAGTGGGGATGGAAGTCAATGAAGAAATACTTCCTTTGTCTCTTTGGGAGACAATTCCAAAGCACAGTAATACAATCCTTCAGATGTCCCTGTGAAATCAAAGTTCATCATCTAACAGTTATTATCAACCCACTAGTGCATGGTGTGAAATGATTACATGCTGGAGTTCCTTCCTTTCCTAGTTCATTCTCTGTGGTCCCTTATTTCCACTTTCTAGAAAGTTGATTATTTCCAAATCAACTAGCTACTTGGATACAAGCTTTTGTCTCAGACTCACTTTTCCTTTTCCAAGGAACATAAAGTCAAATAGAGTCCTAGAAAGCAGCCCCCCTGCATGTTATCCAGAGCTAATTCACTAGTCAGATGGCAACAGGAGTCCCAGTGTGGTGATGAACTTTAGGTGACTGAGAGATGACTGGGGCATTGCTGCAAAACGACTGGCTATGAGGACTAAGTATATTTGACTACAGAGTTAAGACTAAAGCATATGCAGAATAGGGTATGAGAACTGAGTACAAATGTTTTTATGTCCTGTATTACAGAAATTTTAAAACTAATAGAAGTTGGGAAGAGAAGGGAGAAAGAACTTAATTGCCTCATTTGTAACAGTTTAGAATCAAAAGGTATTTAAAGCCGATGAACTAAGTAATAGACATATAGTAATGTTTAATGATATAAAGATAAAAAATAAGAAAGATAATATTGTCAACTAAAATCTGTTGGAAAAAGGGTCAAGGAAGAGAAACATGCTAATTTTCTAACATTATTGGATAGGGAACTAGTAGGTACCATCTAAAATAATAGAGAACAAAGTGTATTAGGCACTGGGCAAAAATGCACAGCCCTTTTTTAATACCAAAAGAGTACACACACACCCAAAGAAAAAAACCATATAATAAAGGACATTTTTAAACTGCTAAAACAGTGCATAAAATAATATGGAACAAAGATCAAACATCTGAGTATCAATAAATGTCAGTTTGCTTAATTTATACATTGAAAGAAAGGTTTTCAGGCTGGATCACAAAACAATATCCAATTCTATATAACTCTTTATATAAGAGACATTTCTAAAACATAAAGCTCCAGGAAGGTTTAAAATAATAGTAGGCAAATACCCTTAAAAATAGAAAGAGGATCAAGATCGCAATATCAAAAAAACATAGAATTTAATTCCCAAAGCAGTAAATAATCCATAAAAATAAAGATTTTCTTAAGAAGCTAAGGCACAATTCACAGTGAGGATATGACTGTAAATCTCTTGTGCATCAAATGACAGGTTTCTTGTATAAAGCAAAAATGACAGAACCTACAAGAATAGAAACATTTCATTGACCTAATTCACCACATTATTAGACATAAAGAGACAAGTATATGAATCTATCTATAGCTACCAAAAACGCATTTGAAAAACAATTGAGCAATCATCCTTGATTAAAAAATACTCAAGTAAAATGGAAAAAGATGTATACTTGCTTAACATGATAAAATAAACATCTCAATACTTATCAGCCTAAAAGTTAGAATCATACTTAAAGGGAAAACAATAGAAACATTCCTATTAAAATTATGTGCAAGATAATTATGACCACCATTACCATTGTAACACTGCTGCAGGAAGGAGCCAAGGCAATTAGCCAAGAGAAAGCAGGAAGAGATGTCAAATGGAGATGAGGAGTTAAAACTATCATTATCAAAATGATTACATACCTAACCACTGGGGGGGGAAAAGAGCTTTTATGTATATAAATAGTAATCAGATAAAAGATATAATGAAAGAAAAGACCACATTTACATTGGCAAGCAAAACAAACAAAAAAATAAGATTAAAAACCTAGGAATGAAGGCTAGAATTGTAGCTCAGTGGTAGAGAGCTTGCCTCACATGTGTGAGGCACTGGGTTCGATCCTCAGCACCACATAAAAATAAATAAAATAAAATAAAAATATTGTATCCATCTACAACTAAAAATTTTTTTTAAAAAACCTAGGAATGAGCTTACCAAAAAATGTGTATGACAAAAACAGTGATTACAATAAAACTTTAAAATGTTACCAAAGGATATAGAAGAATTGAATAAAAACCTATAACTATTATCTTAAGTGGGCTTAACATTATAAAAGCATCTATTTAACATGATTTTAATAAAAATACCAAAAAGGCTTTTTTAAAAAAATTAAAATAATTTTAAATTTTTTAAAGCAATAAAAAAAAGTGTGTGTATGCAAACGCTGAAAATTTGAGATGAGAAATGAGGTAAGAATCTAGTGTCACTAAATATTAAAATATATTTTAGGGTTTCAAATTAAAACAGAGCAATAATTGGCACATGAATAGACTGGCAACCAATGGAATGGAATGGAAAATCCAGAAATAGATCCAAATGCATATAATTTTGTATATGACAAAGGTGAAATTTCAAACTTAATTCTAAAAATGTACTTTTTAACAAATACCATCAGGACAATTGAATAAACATTTGGAAAAAAATTAAAGCCATATCTCATGGTATGTGTAAGTTCTATAGAAACGGAACTTTAAAAAGTGTTAGATAAAAATAAGAAAATTCCTTTATAATCTAGAATGTTGAAAAATAAATGACTGATAAACTTGACAAAATTAAAAAGCATGTATGGTAGAAAGAAAAAAATACATAAAATCAAAAGATGAAGGACAAATTGGGAGTTTCCAAATTATATCACAGATAAAGGGCAAATCTAATCTAATCTATAAATCAAGCCTAGAAATTAAGATCAATAACCTAATAGAAAAATGAGGAAACAATATGAACAGGCAGTTTGGAAATGTATGCCCTTAAATCCAATATCACACTTGGTAAGGAAAATGCAAATTGCCTTGCCAACATTGATATGTCTATAGGAAGGGCAAATAGGTTGAGGAACCTGTAAAATAGCTAAAATTATGGAGGATAACATTGCAGTATCTGTTAAAATAACAAATGATATACCTCTGCCCATCATTTCCACTTCTGGGAATTTATCCTACAGATATATGAAACTGATATACAAAACCATGCAACAAAGCATATTCTAAGATGTAAAGTAATCCAAATGTCCATCAATAGGCCTGGTAAATTAACTCTGGTATATTTGTAAAAATGGAATACCATAAAGCTATTTTTTTTTTAGAGTGAAGAACTTTCTATGTAATATGAAGAGATTATTATATTGGTTTCCTAGGGAGCTGTCTTAACAAATTATCATTAACTAAGTGGCTTTAAAACAACAGGAATGTATTTGCTCCTGGTTCTAGAGACCAGAAGTTTTAAATCAAGGTGTTGGCCTCATGTCCTCTAACGGCCCTGGGAGGGCTCTGTTCTATGCTGCTGCTGCTGCTTTTTTTTTTTTTTTGGTACCAGGGATCAAACTCAGGGGTACTCAACCACTGAGCCACATCCCCAGCCCTATTTTGTGTTTTATGTAGAGACAGGGTCTCAATGAGTTACTTAGCACCTCACCATTGCTGAGGCTGGCTTTGAACTTGCGATTCTCCTGTCTCAGCCTCCCAAAGTGCTGGGATCACAGGTGTGCACCACCACGCCTGGCTCTATGCTTCCTTCTTAGCTCCTGATGGTTACTGGCAATCCCTGGCATTCCTTGGCTTGTAGACATCATTCTAGTCTCTTTCTCCATCTTCACATGGCATTCTGCTCTAAAATAGTGTTTGATTCACTGGGCACCAAAGTGAGCCAAGCTGACATACAAAACTAACCACCCCAAAAAGAAAGAGAGATTAAGTGAAAAATAAATCAAATTATATATCAATATGTAAAATTAGCTACCTTTCATTTGCAAAAGAAGAAAATTAACAATTCATATTGCTTGCATTTGTGAAAGTTACAGATGGACTCTCAAGAAACCAATGAAAAAAGTTTAGTTGTATATTATGTGCACTTGCAACTGGTTAGATTAGGGATGGAGGAAGAAACAAGAATTTACTGTATACCCTTTTACATAATTTGGACTTTCAAACTGCAGATGTATTACCTAAGCAAATTATCTTTGGTATTGGCACAGGAAAAGTAGGATCATTAAAACAAGATACAATGTCCAAAAATAAAGATGAACAGCCATACACATTCCCTGAACTAGCACTTCACGTGGGCTGGTAGAGCAAAAGTTTAATTTTATTTTACTGCATTGCCTCATTGCCTACTTCCTTGGTGAACTTGTTTTTTCAGCAATAAAAAACAATTTAATATGTCTTTAATTGCTTTGAAAAGTTTAGCAGAGGCAAACAATGAAGGACCGAAGCCTTCTGAGAATAAAAGAATTCCTTTCTTCCTAATAATGTTTAAAAGCTGACAGCTGGTAGCCTCTCCTACTCATAGAGAAAGAGACAGGGAGGAAAGAGAAGGCGGGAGGGGAACCAAGAGAAAAAGCAAGAAAGAAGTTAGAGAGATTCAGCAACTCCATTAGTTGAATGATGGAGATATTTATGCAACTCAGAATCAAAAGTGAGAAGTGATTTTTAAGGAAACCAGTTTCAGAGTGGAAGCTACTTGCCATAATCATTTCTTTATTATTATTTTCTTGTTTATATTCATGCCTTTTCACACTAGTAACCTTGTGCAGACCCATCACTATGAATTCCATATCTGTGTGATTGAGTCCCCGGTCACTTCTGGTGGAGCTCTTTCTCATATCTGCTGGGCACACCTACAGGAATGTCCCATGATCCACTCAAAATATTTAAGATGGATGTTCATCATTTCCTACCATCCAAGTCTGCTTAACTCCTTGTCCTCATTTCAGTCAGTGTCACTGTCCTCTCCCTGGTTACTGAGGGCCTCTTCTGTCTCCCTCCCTGACAACCAATTGCTAATCAAGGGCTGTCAATTCTTTCTCATAAATAAACTTACCTATTCATTTATGTAGTATATTTCCACAGACATTTTTTTATTTCTTATCTGCAATTCCTGAATGGTTTCCATCTACCACATTAGTATGAAATTGACTGTTTGCAAATGAAAATCTTATGTCCAATTGCCATTTAAAAATCCTCTATGATTTCTAGTAATTGCATTATATACAATAGGAGCTGCATAAGCACATGTTAAGTGAATGAACAAATGGACAACAGCATCGTGGGCAATGAGTAGATTCAGACACAGCTATTTTCATAGTGATTAGCCATAAAATAACTGTTAGAAGAAATACTTCTCAGTTAAAGCCATTTGAGTCTGTAACCTCTGAAACAACAGTCCATGTGAAATCAAACTATTATGCATAAAGTTCCATTTTTATTTGTAAGCTTCTTGATTCTGTTAAATCAACTGGGGTACTAGTTGCAATTTATATGAAATTTTGGAATCAAATACACCAATAAATAATAATCATAATAACCACAGTAGGATTTCTACAGAGCTACAGACACAATGGAGATGCATTTCCCAGTGGTGATTTAAAATTCACAATTCCTTCAGCTTCAAATCCACATATATATTGAGCAGCCCAAAGGAATGCTTTTCCTAAAATAAAGATGACTAATTCTCATGCACTAAATTATTATTCAAAACACATTCTCTGTAACCACCCCTAAATACATTTCTGTAATGCTGAAAGCATTCAGAGATACACAGCTCTTCTTTTGCTATAAATTTAAATGCAATCCTGACCTGTATTTCTGCAAATGAATAAAAATGTTACTTGGGCAATCTGGCTTTTGCAGTTAATCAAGAGAATTGTACCTTTAAGAGTATCCTAGCAACCTCTCAGCAGCTCAGGAAAACCCGACTGACAATGGGCACCGATTGAATGATGCTTGCTGGACTCTATCACACCTTGTAGTTAATAAAAATTTAAAAATACTGAGAAACAGAAATTAAGCTGCAGCCCAAAATGAACATTACTGGTGAAGAGAAGAAAGGGAAGAATTTCATACCTAAACAAGGATTCTTTAAAGCATGTTTATGAATAAGCAGAGTAAGGAAATTGATAAAGTTATGATTCCAGTGGAGGTGTCAGAACCGATACATTAATTACTCTAAGAGATTATTAGTCCTCAGGCCAAAATTACACTGGGGTAATCAGTTTCCTGGATATATTCAAAACTGGCAACTCTACATTTTCATTGGCCTGCCAAATGCACATTTTCTAGTGGTGATGTATCTTATGGGGCCTAAGTTCAGGAGAAATCCACTTCTCTTGAATACACATTTGGAAATATTGCTATTTTCCTAATAACCACTGCCAGCTCATTATCAATGTCATGATTTTACATAGCCTGATGCTAGGCATAAAGATTCCACAGAAACAGGTCTGTTCAAGATGAGGTTTTTTTTGTTGTCTTTTGTTTGATTTTGTAATAGACACAGAAATCAAGGAAGCTAAAGACATATGGAGATGGTATTGCAAACAAAATCTAATCTCATGAAAACATGACGGACTTTGTAAATGAATATTTCCCTTGGATGTATAAGCAAATCTTGCTTATATACATCTGTCTCCACAGATGGTGAGAAGTGGACACATGAGAAATTTGAATACTTATCTTTATTTTACTTTAAAATATTTCCTGTATATTGACTAATTTCTTTCAAGTAATTTTAGTATTTCTTAAACTTCAAGCACAGAAACTTCTTGCTTGAACCATCTATTTTGTTTCTCTTTCTCTCTCTCTCACACACACACATACAATGTTTTCAAACTTTGGAAAAACTGGAATTTTAAGAAATCTGTTGCCAAAATTCCGGCTGAGGCAGAGTATTGAATTTAAACTTCATTGATTAGCTTCTTGAGTGTTTGCTACAAGGACATTTTTAAAGGGTTTTCTGAAAATTTGGGGACTGTAGGCTACAATGGAGAAATGCTATATGAACTACCCAACTTTTCTGGTGTTGGTTATTTTCATAGGATTCTTCCTTCCTGACTAGTTGAAATTTTCTAACAGATTAATCACAGAGAACAGACAATGTAGCCATTGAGAAGACAGTGGTTGCTTTCTAGAGACTGTGCATTGTGAGAGCAGAGGTGAGTCCAGGTGCTACACCTGCACACTGTGATGGTAGCCCTAAGTGCTAGATTTGAATATGCAAAACCCTATAGGAAGCTCCTTCCGTATATAAAAGAACACCCTCGCTGCACTTATCTTAGAAAGTGATTCTCAAACTCGAGCTGTATCAGGACCCCAAGGGGCTTATTCAGATACAGACTGCAGGCCTGTACCCCCAGAGTTTCTGATTTAGTAGATCTGGAATTGAGCTTGAGAACTGGCATTCTTACCAAGTTCCCAGAGGGTGCTGCTACAGTTCTGGAGATGCTTTGAGGACTATTGCCTAAATTATAAAGCAGATTTCTCTATTTCAATGATGTGAATCTGTTCTTCAAGAGGAAAATGGTAGTATTACTTTTTCCTGCCAATGATGGGGAGTGTGTTATATTTATAATAAAACCAGATTTCAGAGTTATGGGCTCCATTGTTCTATGTTTGAGACCCAGGTGAAGCAATACACAGATTCTCTTTGTCAATGTTCTTTGGTTCTATTACTTCTACTTCTCTATTGAAAACTATTTTAGATAAAGAACATTCAGGTTTGTATTCTTTATTTGAAGGAACTCCTCTGTTAAGTGCTTAAGAGAGTAAATATTACAGATATTAATATTGAATCTAAATTTGAGAGACCATCTTCTAGAAGGAAAAAAAAAGACTTCAATAAACCTTTGTTTTCAGGTGTACTTGAAGTTCTAAGTATTCATCATTGCCTACCTGTAGTTACTCTTGCATTCTTTATATCAGGGAAAAATCTGATTTCTATGATGCCTTGTTATGGATTGTGTGAAAAGTTTATCTAAGCAGGAGCAATATTAATCAGAACAAGGACTCCGAAATTTAATATTTAGGTCAGTTAAAGTGAGAAAAAGACAGCTGCCTTTGGCCATGGCATTTGGAGCATCCCCCTAGCTACAGGCAGGGTGGCTTCTTCCTGAATTCTAATGCCTTGCCTTCAGACCACAATCTTGGCTGATTTATATCTACTATTATTCCATAGAAACAGTGAAACAAAACTATGTATGTAAAACTGTTTCTCCTACAGGATGCTTGCTTACTAAAACAGCAAAGTGCCTTCTATGGAAGACTATAATGTCTGCATGACAATCAAAGATGGCAAGATTATGGGGTAAGAAAACACTTGTTTTCACAATTCCATATTAATATGCTTCTGTTAAAATGTTTGGTGTATTGATACAGAATATTTTTTAAAATGCTAGGTAGATTATTCTTTCCCTCCACTGATATACTTAGTTATATGTTTTCTTCTCTCAAAAATATACCATCTGAATTGATTCTCACAATAAACTTGTAAGATGTGATCAGCCCTAATTCACATCGGAGGAACCTCAAGAAAAGTTAAATTGACCAAAGTTGTAATTAGTAAATGGCAAAGTTCAACCCATCTCCTGACCCCCAAATCAATTTTGTGTGTGTCCTACTTTGACTATCCATTTCTAATCTCTATTTTAGATCAAGATTGAATATGTTCCCCTAGGTAAATATTTCATAAATGTAGCATTTAGCATAGGAAAGTATGTACCTAGGTCTCTAAGTCTTTTTCTGAACTCTAAATGTCTTGCAAATTTCCAGATATACTGAAAGAGCTCGCCCTTGAATAACCAATGAACATCACAATACAACCTAGTGATTAGAATCCTATTACAGCAATGCCTTGTTCCTAGGAAGAAGGAATGTTGAATAAGTAATGCTTATTCTATTAAGAGACTTTTAACGTTTTTTTTCCATAAGAACAATCCATTTTAAAAATTTAAATTGGAAAATACCATAAATATGATTTTTTGAATGCCCCAAATTCCTTTATCAGCAGAACCATATTTCCCCACTCCATAGAAATCCTGTTTATTCCATGAAGAGGGGTAAAACAGGGAGTCCATCCTTCCCCTGCACAAGGCCACCAGCCTTAGAGGAAGACACACAGCATAAACTAGGTCAATTCAATGTCTGTAGCCATAGTATCAAAGACTTTTGGGGGGTACTACCAGCTGAAGGGATGATATGGATTTGAGTCTGCCAATTGTAACATTACCAAATGAAAAGTTTACTTGAAAATGAGACCCAGTCAGGCTGAGGTGGATTTAAAAATAAGCACTATTAATTCAATCACCAAATCTAACCACTTTTCAAGTCAAGTCAAAAAGTAATTTCCCTATTTTGTTTAAGCTAGTTTGAGTTTCTCCAAAGAACACTAATATAAAACTCTTTCTGAAATATCTTCTTTGGATTTTTTATATTGAGTGTTGAATGAAATTTACTATATGTATAATATAATGTATAATCTGCACCTTATACATTATGATCTCTTAGTCCTAACTGTAAAAATGGGAGCACAATAAGGTAGCAGCTACTTGGAAAAAGCTTTGTGAGGATTAAATGAACTAAAACAGAATACCAACTGCCAGTTTTGGCATTTAACAAACATAAATGCTCTCCCCTTTGCTTGATTTGGTTTTCCAAAACAACAAAAAATAGCTAACATTTGAGTACTTCTTGTTCTAAGTTCATTCAATGTGTGTAGCTACCATGAAGTAGGTTTCTCTCATTAGCAATGTCTCATAGGAAAGGAAAAGGAGGTGCAGGACAGTCTTGTAGTTTATTCACACACACACACACCACAGAAGAGCTGGGGTATAATAATCATATTATACAATTGTATAAAATCACATTATACAATCAGAGAGTCCTGTGCTTTCTAGATTTTGTTCTCTCTTTGCTGTGAGGCTCTCACTTCTCCTGTCACCAAATCTGTCTTCAGAAAATCCTTTCAAAGTTTAGTATTTCTACTCTTCTGAGGAAGAGCCCATAAATTTCACTGTACATTTTAATATTGAATAGTAAGTGCAGATCTGAGGTACAGTATCTTTATACAGATGTTTTGTGATAATATGGAGGTTTAGAAGCTGTTTATGTATTGTGCAAAGTATAGTGTCAATGTGTTATATATACATACTTTTGCTCTACCTTTTCAATTATTCCCTAAAATAAACTCATAATTAGCCAAGATAACAGCAGCTAATGTTTACTGAGTGCTTATAATGTGCCAGCCATCTAGCCAGACATGAACCTAAGTATTTCATTTACTCATAACCACCATCAGAACTACTGTATGCTGGGTGCAGTGGTGCATGCCTATAATCCCAGCATCTTGGAAAGCTGAGGTAGGAGGATTGCAAGTTCAAAGCCAGCCTAAGCAAAAGCAAGGCACTAAACAACTCAGTAAGACCCTGTCTCTAAATAAAATACAAAATAGGGGGGAGTTCCACATGGAAGTTGCTGGCTGACCTGGCTTGAGGAGACCGCCTTGGAGCTGAGTCCGAGGCCAAAGCTAGCGGAGTTGGTGGTGGCACTGAGTCTGGAATAGCAGTCGTTGTCGAGTCCAGGACTGCCTCCAAGGACCAGCGAGGGCCCACTGGCAGGTCGTCATGGGTGGCTTTTGTCAAGTATTTTTTCCAGTGTCTTTGGAACCCGGGAAATGAGGATTTTAATTTTGGGATTAGATGGTGCAGGAAAAACCACAATTTTGTACAGATTACAGGTTGGAGAAGTTGTTACTATTCCTACTTATTGGATTTAATGTAGAGATGGTGACTTACAAAAACCTTAAATTCCAAGTTTGGGATTTGGGAGGACAGACAAGTATCAGACCATACTGGAGATGTTACTATTCAAACACAGATGCAGTCATTTATGTAGTAGACAGTTCTGACCAAGACCGAATTGGCATTTCCAAATCAGAGTTAGTTGCTATGTTGGAGGAAGAAGAGCTGAGAAAAGACATTTTAGTGATGTTTGCAAATAAGCAAGACATGGAGCAGGCTATGACTCCCTCAGAGATGACAAACTCACTTAGGTTACCCTGCCTTGGACCAAATATGGCAGATATTCAAAACATCAGCAACCAAAGGCACTGGCCTTGATGAGGCAATGGAATGGTTAGTTGAAACATTAAAAAGCAGACAGTAATTCAATCATTTCAGCTCCTCTGAAATAAAGGCTGCATCATATTCTCTTTTTGGAAACAGGCCGGTGTGCTTCACATCACTAAATGTTGAAACTACACAATTGTTGGCATATACAAAACTAACTGCAGAGTTCATAATAAATACAAAAAATAAGTGGTTGAAGGGGTAACTTGATTGAGTCATCTGAATATGCTATGTAATGTAAAAACATTCTTTCCTTTCTTGTGTTAAGGTATATATTCTATTTGTATGGAATTCTTATTCAAATACAGTTATATTAAAGAATGCACTCTCAATTCAAATACAATTCTATTTAGAAAAATACAAAATAGGGCTGGGGATGTGGCTCGGTGGTCAAGTGGCCCCAAGTTCAATCCCTGGTACCAAAAAAAAAAAAAACTATTGAAAAAAATCAATATGAGCTGAGGAAACTGTAGTCCCTGGATACACAGGGAGCCGTGAGAGGGCAGCGTTCATTGTATGAGGGCAACAACCTATCTGGCTAACTCCCCACACTTTCCCGCCACCTAGCATGCTGTGGGGTAACCGGGAAGTACCCAAATCTTCAAGGAAAAAAATAAATTAACAAGAAGACACTTTCAAATTATATAAAAGGGGACTGTAATGTAAGAAGGGCATATATTATACAGCACAGAAAATATTTTTAAAGGCATTCTTTGCTGACAATTTGTGGTCCCCTCCTTTAATCCTAAACTGTTCTTATCGTCACTATGATACAAATTTCCCCTCCCCTCTTCCTCAAGCAGATTTGCATGCTCTATCCACCTAATAGCCAGCCAGTAACACCAAAAGTTTAGGGCTATATGGCTGAAAATAAATGAAGAGGATGGTCAGAAAAACTGAGTCAGCCATGAAACAAGCTTGTGTTTATTTTATCATCAGTTTAATTCTCTACACTCACCCTTTTTTTATTATGAGCAATATGGGCCATTATGATACATTATGATAGCTATTAAGAGTAAAAGGACTAATTAAAACTATAATTATCTGATAAGACTAGTATACCTTCTAACCTGATTTAGGGCAAATTCATCTACTTCACCTGAAATGCTAGACAGGAAAAAGAAACATGAATAATGAAATAAAAATTAACCCTGCAATTCCTGTGTCCACTATGTATTTCTAAGTAACCTAAGGTATCATTCAAATAAAGAGTCATAGTATGTTTTGAATTTTTATTAACAAGTTTTGAGTACAAATAAATTTAACTTGACATTTAGAAAAAAATGATTTACTCTCTAAAATGTGTGCATTAAAAAAACTCTGTTCTGTACACTTTAATCTCCAATTTTAATATTTAACACCATAATGTTTTTAAAGTCTACAACTCAATTTTAGGTTTAATTTTAATAACTGTCTTATTGCATCTGGTTAAAGATATCATCATGTAGGAAAAAAGCAAGAAACCAACAAAGAATTTTCCTAAAAGGCTTAAAAATAGAACATAAAAATTATACTACTTTTGATATAAAATTAGCAGTTATGAACAAAATTATTACATAATATTTTATCAAGAATGTATTATAAATACTATTGTGTTTTTTACACAGAATGATTTTCAATGTAGTAAATGCAGATGTAAAAACCTAAGAAAACTTTTTAAAACAGTTTAGCACTTTGGGGAGATTTTGTTCCCAATAAATAACAGAAACACAATTTGGAAGATGATAGGTGGTACATCTTTTAATTAGTGGCCTAACCATATAAATCTTATTAAATAGTCATAAAATGATATTCACTAGTAAGCATTTGTAAGATCTCTAGATATACTAGTAATTTTTTCCCCTCATCAGTATACATGCTTGGCATCAGAAACCATACTATGAGCAAATTACACAGATAACTCTTGGAAAAAATAGCTCACTTTGGAATAACCGTCCTACTGAAGTTTTTATTCTTCTGGACACACTCTTTCCTCCCATCTTCATTTTAACAGTGCTTTCTCCTTGGCTGGTGGTATATTATTAAAAACAAATCATACCCAGCATATTCCTTTGCAGCTGAAAGGAAAACCAATGCATTTCTACAGAAAACTATCCAACCTACTCTGCAGGGCAGAAGCCCTCCCCCAAAAACTTTTAACCAAGGCTGCTTTAAAATTAGTCCTGTAAGTCCAATTAGTATTACACTATGGTTGTCTCCTTGGTTTGAGGGAAGTTCAAATCTTAAAAGTATTAAAATTTCCAAATGACACTACTCTGAAACATAATTGAGTTGAAAATCGTTCAACTCTAGGTTGAGTTGGAATGAAGTTTTTTCTATTTCTTGTATTTGGCATGAAATCTTACACGCAGTCACTGAGATATAAAGAATGTATGAGAACAAGGAGAATTATACTGTACCCAGGCCTCTGGGAGCCATGCCAGAGGAGAACTGTCCACGTAGAGAACTGTATTCTAAAATCCACCTAAGATGCTAGCAGAATTGTAGTTAAGTGATTTCAGGATATTGTAATTGAGAAGTGAGTAACTGCTTAACTTTGAGTACTTTCAGAGGAATGACAAGTCCCAATGTTGTCACAACTACCACTCAAGAACAGCTCAGCCTTGCCACTTAAGACAGGGAACTTTACGCCTCTCCATAAAAGGCAGGCTTTTTACATAGCACCAGATCTCTACCCTGGGATCTACCTTTCCCACCACAGAGTCTTTCTTTCAACCCTTAATTTTCATTCAGTAATCGGTGGGAAGATTATATTTAGCTCAGTGAGAATTTGACCAAAATAAATAGGGATAAAAAGTAGAAAACAAATGATTTCCAATGAAGTAAAACTTTGTATACACCTAGTTTAAGAGGTAAAACCTATCTGTAAGTTAAAAAGCCAAAATGAAGTAAGAGAATCTCTATTTTTGGTTTCATTCAAAAAAGCTTTCTTCACTCCTAAAAACTACTTATGTTGTGTAGATATACTTTTAAAAAAATCCTTTTTTTAAACTGTATTTAACTACTAAAAATCATTCCTTAATGAGGACATTTTAACATTAAAAAGTCTAAAATGTTTATCATAAATACTGTATTAAAATATTTTAATATTTACAATTTGAAAAAATGTATAATCTAGTCAGTCATCTCAGTGCTACTTCTTCAATTTCATCTTCTACAGAATCAACTGCTTTTACTGCTGGCTTATTGTTTGCATGTTTTAATCGGTGTCTATTTGGATTAAAACTTTTTCCTTCACCAAGTAAATAGTCTTCATCTTCATCATGCTCTCTACCCCTGCTGTTTTTATCTCCAGGGAGAAAATTTACAGGGTCAAAATCTCCTTTGCTGGCAGCCAGAGAATTTGGGTCACTGCTTTTAGAGGAAATGGGACTGCTGCCACTGGTACCAAACAGCTGTTCCATCAGATTGGCTTTTTTCTCTTTTCTTGTAATGAAATCTGCACTGTCTTTACTAAGGTCTTCCATACTGGTTTTTTTGAAATCCAAAATGCCACTTTTTTGGCTAAATGGATTTGACTTCCCTGATGTTTTTGCAAATGAAGGCACATAGCTACCAAATGCAAACTCATTCGAAGAGGTTGGACTTCTAATATTTCCTGAATTCCGACCCACTCCTTTTGGAGTAAAAAAACTGATGTCTTGCATATGATGTCCATTAAATAATCTCTCTGAAGATTCAGAGAACATGTATGTTTTGGAGCTTTTCTCTGGGGAATGCAGTTTTGATCCCAAATCAGGTATTAATGGCAAAAGAGGACATTTTAGATTCTGAGAATCTTGAAGTTCTCTGTTGATTTCATTCAGTTTAGCAAGCAGCATTTCTCTTTTCAGTCGTTCTTCTTCTTCTTCTTCTTCCCATTTATCAATACTTTGAATTTGATACATTTCCATTTGGTACCTTCCAGTCTCCAACTCAGGCTCCTCTTTTCCCTCTTTCTGCTTTTCATCAAGTTCTTCTCTTTCCCATTCTGTATGAAATCAAAAATTATAAACAGCATTTTATAGCAGTCAATATTTTTTAAAAAGGAAAAAAAAGCTACCATATGTTATAAGACAACCTTTTTTATCTAATTTGGTATTAAAATAGGGTTCAGATGGGCATAAGATTTCACTTCTATACTTGTTTTCCAGGAATAATATATTTAATGTGTACTTCATTTAAGAAACACACATACAGAAAAACTTTTTTGCTCCTCAAAGTAGGGACAGGGAAGGTTCTGACTTATTTAAGAAACTAATATAGTGCTATACATTTTATGGTGAGTGGTAGGATGGATGCAATGGAGCAAAGACTTTTAAAGGTAAGTTAAACCCTTGGATGTCATATCCTGGAAAGGACACAACGCCACTTACATCATGTTCAACAGCAGATGCATTAAGCTAAATTTGTTTAAGAGAAAATTTCAAACAAATCCCAAATAAAGAACATTCTATTTTTTAAAAATGTGTTGTACTCATCGAAAATGTTAATCTCACAAAATAAAAACAAAGAATTTGTTCCAGAGCAAAGAAAGCTAAAGAGATATGAAAATCAAAAGCAAAATTTACAAAATCCTTTTTTCTTCATAGCATTTTTCTTCCCTCCAGAACATGATCAGAATCACAATATGCCAATAGATTAAATAAAAGTTAAATTTCTTAGAGTTAATAACTACATTAGAATAATGTAATATAATGTCTTTGGGGAAAATACAAATGGAAATATTTAAAAGTGTAGGCATGAGGTACACAGTTCACTCTTAAATAGTTTTGGCTACTCATGCCACTTTCTATAATTTTGAAGTTATTTCCAAAATTAAACATTAAAAATATTAAAATATGCAGGAATACCACAAACGTGATAATTTCAGTAAATGGCATACATTCTCATTAATGTCAGAGATCAATCCATATAGACTCAAAGAAAAAAAGTCAAAAAAGGACAAATACAAGTGACAGTCTTCTGCTATTTTATTCCTTTTCCTGTTACTTAGATGGAACTGACCATAATACCTAATTTTCTGTTCTGTAGTTTAACATGTGAAAGCATCTTGCTCTGTCCATTAGCCAACAGTGATGTAAATATAGCTTCTATTTCAACAGTTACACTGTGTTTAAGCAACCATTGGGTCATGATTTTATGTTCCATGAATTTCCATGAAAGAAAAAGAAAGAAAAAGGATTTCTTTATAAGCAGCTACTATGCAACTAATGGAAATAGAATACATTAAAAAAATTAGAGTTGAGCTGAGGCTGGGAGTGCAGTGATAGAGCACTTGCCTAGCCTGTGCAGGCAGGCCCTAGGTTCAACCCCTAATGTGGCAAAATAAATAAATAAATAAAAGATTAGAGCCTGAGACCCCTCTTGCCCATACCTTGATGACATTTAATACAGATGAAAATGAAAGTACTCCTGAACTTCATTTCAGTATCTGAACTTACAAGATTTGGTTCACTAAACTTCCACATAATGATTGAACATATTAAAGATTTAACTTTACAAACTAAAATAAAGATCACAAGGATACACTCAGGTCCTCATAATTCATTAACTTTTACACTTAAGCTAGTCCACAGAATAGAGTCCCAAGGCTGAAACAATAAAGAAAGCTATCTTTCAGTTATTTCTTCATCAAGTTTTAGTTCATACACAAAGCGTTTTCCCCTTCATTGAATTGTTTCATCTGAATTTTCTGAAGGTAACCTGTTCTTATTCTGTAACCCCAAACAGTGAGTAATAGTCAATGTATTTATTTCCTTTGTAACTTCATTCAAATGGCTGTGACTCCTGATATACCATTGCATCAACCTTTTCTTGTTCTGTATAACCAATTCATGGTTCAGCTGGACAATATTAAGGGATCCTAACCATTTTTTTCCCCAAGGGATGCTGACTCATTACTTGCTTAACAAGGTCTTTTTCTTACCATTCTTTAGTTTCTCTATCTCCTGTTTTACAATTTGCAATCCTTGATCTTTAATGCATTTTTCTTCTGTGTTCACAATTGGGTTTAGAATCTCTGTTTCTTCATGCTTATCTTGCTCTTGGAATTCCAGGTCCTATTATACATTTTTTAAAAATGTACATATAGAAAAGGGGAAATACTATTTATATATCATAGATTTCTCTTTCATTGCTAGAAATTAAAGCAAAACTCCACCTTTAATGAATAAGCAAATCACAAATTATCATGCTTTGAAAGATGCTTCAGAAACACACAAGATCATTTCTTACTTTAAATCTTTAACAAAGCATTTATAAGTGATATCAGAACCAATATAATGGAAGCAAATCCAACATCCTGCATAAAATTCTGAAAAGATAAGTTGCAGAAGTATCTCTGTACATTTTCACTACAAAATGTAATTAATTGGGTTAACCAGAAATGGCTCTTAACCAATTATGGTAGCCAACTGGGATGTTGTATGTAATTTTTCTTAATAAAAGTAAACTACTACCAGTAAAGACTAGTTTAGTAGATAATTATCCCCTGGTACATATTTTGATTTTTTCTTTGAGCAGGGGGCGTGGTACCAGGGATTGAACTCAGGGGTACTCCACCCACATTTCCAGCCCTACTTTGTGTTTTATTTAGAGACAAAGTCTCATTGAGTTGCTTAGCACCTCGCCTTTGCTGAGGCTGGCTTTGAACTCTCCAGTCTCACCCTCCCAAAGTGCTAGGATTACAGGCGTGTGCCAGTGTGCCAAGCTTTGATTTTTCCTTTTAAGAACAGAATTTCCTGAGTTTCAGCAGGGCACAGGGCTGCTCTGTTGGATACTACATTTGCTAGCCTTCCTTGTACCTAGGCAAGATCAAAAGGGGTGAGTAGAAATGTGTGTGCCACTTCTGATCACATTTATAATATAGCTTGTCCTCTACTTGTTTAGTCCTTTTTTTATAGGATAGTGAGCCAGTTCTAAAATTACAGAGGAGGACTAGACTCTAAAATGCAAGACCAGTAATATAGAGTGACTACCACAAAGTTGAATACCAATCCTGGACTACCCATTTGACTTATTAGAAAAGAAGGGAACTTGTTATCTTATTTTAGCCACTATATTTCTCATAGCAAGTTAACCTGTACTCTAACTAAGCTATCACTTGCTGAGGTCTTTTACCAGTGACCTCATTCTTACGAGGCTCAGTCTTAAGAGCTTTAGAAACTTCATAATTAGTCATCTCCACAACCCTGAAAATTAACTCACTCCCATTTTACAGATGAGGAAATTGAGACTAAGTAATCAAACAACCGAAATGTTAACAGCCATAATTTTAAAAAGCAGATCAAATTCTAAAGCTATATTCTTTTCACAATACCAGGTTGCTGATGCTCCTGATGAATCTTTTTAATACTTTTAAAAATACTTTTAAAGAATTACTCCATTATTCTGTACTATCTCAAAGATATAATCTGGTCTCAAAGATAGGGTAAATACAGGAAGAAATGGCAAGTACAACTTATGTGTCTGAATCTTTATAAAACAAAAATGAAATAAACAAAAACTAGAATACACCGAGGAACTAAATTAGTCCATCTTTTTTGATTTATACCTTAAGAGATGTGATGCACTGGGAAACATTATAAGATACAAAAAATATAACATTATATGAAATGTTCTGGATCCCTGAAATACTGTTTTCTCGAATTGTGAATATTAAAAGATAAAACCCTCCTAAAGAAAAGGATTTGCAAGTGATTCAGTATGAAAGTCCTTTTAAATGAAAGATCCTCTAAATTCCACTCTTAATTTGCATGGTATAAAGTCAGATTCCATACTTGTTCAGCATTCAGTTAAACTATAAAATTCTATATATGAAGTCCCAAAACATTAAAGCTGGTCAAATTCTAAAAAAAAAAAAATCACTGTAGTTTGCTGTTAAAATAAAAGCATTCTAAGAATAAATAAGCAAATAAAAGGAACTTTGAAAGCAAATTTTTCTCTATTACCTCCAACCTAAAAGGTATGATCAATCTCTCTGAAGCACCTGATAAATGCAATGTGAACCTTCAATCCAAAGAAATTTAATAAAACACACAAATGTTATCTCTTTCCCTTTAAAAGGCTAGTTGAATATTCATACAGATATAGTACTGGCTTCACTGCTGAAATTTTAAAATGATACTATGTTTTTAGGGACAACTTTAAACCCAGAGTTTGGTGCATAATCATATATGGCTAAACTCACCAAAGTAGGATGTTCTGGTTCTTCCCATTTATTTTCACAACAACTATTTGTTTGTAGTGTCATAGGTAATTCTTCCAGCTCACAATCTTCAATGGTTTGTACTTCTTTTGTACACAGGTCTGTAAAATCACTCTGGCATGCAGCTACCATGAAAACAGTAAAATAATTTTTCTAATCCCACTGAAGAATGGTAATATATCTAGAATTCAACTGGTATACATGTTCATCTAAATGAGATACTGCATGTTTTGCTCAGCCCAACAAATACACATTATTACAATTTTTGTTTCTAAGACTTATAGGCAATTATGGGATTCGGGGGCAATTCTGACTATAAATTCAATTAAACTTTTACAACTTTTTGGGGGGGGGACCGGGAATTGAACTCAGGGCCACTTGACCACTGAGCCACATCCCCAGCCCTATTTTGTATTTTATTTAGAGACAGGGTCTCATTGAGTTGCTTAGCACCTGGCTGGCTTTGAACTTGTGATCCTCCTGCCTCAGCCTCCTGAGCTGCTGGGATTATAGGCGTTCGCCACTGCCCCCATCAACTTTTATAAATTGTATGTTTTCAAACTTGCAATTCATAGAAGAATTGTACTTTTGTTTTAAAAAAACTATTCATAACAGTGCTAAGTATTTATAAATGAAATGTCTGGGATTTGCTTTAATATATTATAGAAAAAGTAGTAAAAACAGATGAAATAAAAATTGGTAAGAAGTGTAACTGTTAATGGTTCATTATAACATTCTCTCTATTTTGGGTACGTTCATATATTTTTATAAGTTTAAAAATTACTATAAAAATTTTCCAAAAAATCATGTAAGATTTAATTTTAATGACCTCTGTTCAGGGGTAAAAACTGACAAAAGGATTTCTGAAAATTAACTATAATGAAACAAACTAAAAAGCATTTAATTTAAATGTATTTTAATGAGGTTGTTTATTGTTCTTTCCTTCTACTTCAAAATTAATTTATTTTGTTAATAAATAATAGCTATAATGTCAGTTTTCAACAATAATGTCTACCATACCATTCTTCCTTGGTGTAATTTCTTTTTCTTTCTTTAGAAAGGACTTTGGCAGGCGATTAGAATATATGTTTTTTATGTCCAGTTCTCTCTCCTTTTCCTGAAAACAAACCCAATACAATAAAGTGAAGGTTTTTATCAATCGGCATTTTCCTTACCAAATTGAAATAAACCTAGAGTTCATCTTCCCTTTTTAACTACCAAACATAGGAAAAAATGCCTCTAGTACATTTAGATTTAGATTAGTCTAATGTTCTTGACCATGTTGGGGCTATGACTGAAAATTTGATTAACAAAAAACTGTGTAAGATAATTAATGATTTTGCACAATTCTGCACAAAATTTCAATCCATCAATGACCATTACATAAAATTAAGAACAACTGCTTTAACAACATTAAATAATTTGAATTCTTCTTCTAAACACTATGAAAATCAAAGGCATTATTTGAAGCAACATGTAAATATAATCATGTGGTTATCTGAGGAAGAACACTGGATTATTTTTTTCCCACATTTTTAATTGATGCATTATAGTTGTACATAATGATGGGATTTATTGTTACACATTTGTACATGCATACAATATAACAATATAATTTGGCCAATATCACTCAACACTTCCCTCTTCCCTTCCCAACTTCCACCCCTTGGTCCCTTTCCTCTATTGATTGCCCTTTGATTTTTCATGAGATCCCCACTGCTCCCTTTCTTTTCCTTTTTCCTTCCTAGCTTCCACGTATGAGAGAAAACATGTGACCATGACCTTCTGAATTTGACTTATTTCACTTAACAGAATGGTTTCTAGTTTCAAGCATTTTCCTGCAAATGACATAATTTCATTTTTCTTTATGGCTGAATAAAACTCCATTGTGCATATATATCACATTTTTATACTGGTTCAATAGTTTAGCTATTGTGAACTGTGCTGCTATAAACATGGGTATGGATGTATCACTGAGTATGATGACTTTAATTCTTTATAATAAATGAGGAATGGTATATCTGGGTCATGTGGTGGGTCCATGCCTAGTCTTTTGAGGAATCTCCATACTGATTTCCATAGTGGTTGTACTAATTTACAATTCCATCAATAATGTACAAGTAGAACACTCGATTATTTAACCAGGCAACACAAATGCTAGTTTCTTCTACAGTTTTCTTCCAGGATTTAACAACTTATTTTACATCATTCTTAAAATTTTACCTTGTATAATTAATCAAAATGTTTTCTTTCTAAGCATCAAAGATAAAAATAGAATTTTGTGAACTGTATCATACCAACTTAAAAATATGAATAGTAAGAATGTTTTAAAATATTGGATTTTCATCAAGTTTATATTACAGAGAAAAATGCCATTTAATGTAAAGTGCTTACTTTTAATTTGTGATATAGTCGTTGTAACTCCTTTTGAAGAACTTTGTTTTCACCATGAGCCTCATACGCCCTTTTCCTTTCAGCAAGCAACTGCCGTTGAAAACTGTTAGTACTTAGTTCAAGATTTTTTGATAATTCCTAGGTATACAAACATATTTCAAAAACAGTATTAATTAAAAGAATCAGTGTCAAAATGATGATGTTAATGGTTCTAATTTTAGACCTAAAATTAGGCTGGACTTGGTCTTTATGAACATAAAATAAACGGGGAAATAGATTTACCAACAATTTAATAAGATACCTACTTTCTTAATTCTTTTACAATTTTTCACAGTGATTTGTAAATATATTCTTAAGCATTTGAAGCACACACACACACAGAGCAAAAATGATACCCAAGAATGTGAAAAGCACAGGCTTTCAGAAATCATTGCTTAGGCAAATTAGTTGAATACCAAGGCAGCTAAAATTATAGAGCACTATTCAAGGTGTAGAGTAATCAGAACACATCTCTAGATAAAAAACAACAGCTACTACCATTGTCTTTAAACATCTCCCATGAAGTTTATGAAAGTATTTAAGCTAAAATATTTTCTTTTAAAATAACTTGTCAGGGCTGGAGTTGTAGCTCAGTAGTAGAGCGCTTGCCTAGCATATGTGAGGGACACTGTGTTCAATTATCAGCACCACATTAAAAAACAAACAGACAAAAACTTCAGATACGATTCCTAACTTCTGAATTAAACAAACATGCTTTTTATATACAAAAAAAGTATTATAAAATCACAAAGAACATGCCTGCAATCCAAGTGGCTCAGGAAGCTAAGCCAGGAAAGATAGTAAATTCAAAATTCAAAGTCAGCCTCAGCAACTTAGCAAGGCCCTAAGCAACTCAGCAAGACCCTGTCTCTAAATAAAATGTGAAAAGGGGCTGGAGTTGTAGCTTAGTGGTTAAGCACCCCTTGGTTCAATCCCTGGTACCAAAATAAAAACAGAAAAAAAAAGAATCACAGTATTCTTATTATAGAACTATAAAGAAAATCAGAAAATAAAACTGTTGTAATCCCATTGTCCTGTGATCATGACTGCCAACATTATAATGTATATAGTTTATGACTTTTATATACATTTCCCTAAGTAATATAAATGCCTAAGCCAACAGACTTTAACACCACAATTTTTTAAATGGAATGCTAGTCTATCTTCTAGACTATCATAACTTATATAACTAAATTCTGCTGTTCACCACTAAGGTGTTCCAATTTTTCCTATACTGAATACCCTTGCATATACAACTTCAAATATATCTTTTATTATTTCCCCAGGGTAAGTGTTAAGAAAGAAATTTTTTTCAACTTTATTGAAATTAAGAATGCTCCTCTTTGGGCTGGGATTGTAGCTCAGCGGTAGAGCGCTTGCCTCACATGCATGAGGCCCTGGGTTCGATCCTCAGCACCACATACAAAGCAATAAAATAAAGATATTGTGTCCATCAACAACTAAAAAAAATAAAATAAATTAAAAAAAAAGAATGCTCCTCTTTAAAAGAAACCGTTAAGAGAATGAAAAGGTAAAGTCATAGTATGAGAAAAATACATATAAACCACATGCTACAGTACATGTCAAAGAAAAATGTGTATATATATATATATATGTATGTGTTACAAAATTCAGTAATTAGAAATTAAATAACTCAGTTAAAAATGGAAAAATTATTTGAATAGATAATTCACTGAAGATATAGATAAGCACAAAGAATGATGCCTAGATATCATTAGCAAAATGAATATGCAAATTAAAGCCATAATGAAACAATATTTCCTATCAAAATGTCTGAAACTAGAAAAACTAAGCGTACAAAATGTTGGCGAGGATGAGCAGCAATCAGGTCTTTTACCCAGTCAATGTCCATAACTAAGATTTTTGCATGAATGTTCATACTACCTTTATTTATAATAGCCCCAAACTAGAAACACCACAAATGTCTACCAACAGGTTAATGAATACACAAGAAGCGGTGTATTTTATTACTCATCAATAAAAAAGAATGAACGGTTAGTACATGCAACAATATATTTGAATGTCAAAATAATTTCACTGAATGAAAGAAGCCAGGCATTAAACAATGCATATTGTATGCCTCCACTAAATGCAAACCACTTTATGGGGACAAAAAAATGAGCTAAGTATAGGTGGATAGGAATTGGTAAAAGGGAGAGCAAACAAAGGGGCATTTGGAGAACGTTACACATGAGAAAAGGCAGTAAAATTGAAGTTTACAATTTTAAAAAGTTTGTGGGTTGCCACATACTTGTATAATTTTAAGACTTCTGAAAAGCATCACCAAAATGCCCTCAGGTTTTAACAATTTATTATTTCCAGAGTCTGGTAGCTTTTATTTTATTACATTCTTACAATAACTGGATGTTGTAATTCATCAGATTGGCCAAAAAAAGCAAAGAATTCAGTCATTTTAATTTGTATTTCTCTGATTACTACTGAAGTTAATTTTCATGTTTATGAGCTATCCCATTTTTCTTTTTTCTTTTAATTTTTGGTACTGGGGATTAAGCCCAGGGGTGCTTTACCACTAAGAAACTACAGCCCCAGTTCTATATTTTATTTTGATACAGGATCTCACTAAGTTGCTAAGGCTATTACTGAAAGCTTAGTCCTTGTCCCCGTGCCAATTCAATAAGCAGGGTATGGTTTTGAGAAAAAGGAAAAAGAAGGTGTATTGCTTTGCTGGCAAAGAGAAGCACAGGGACTTCTGTCCCAGAGGCTGTGTTTCTGTCCATCAGGGAGAACAGAGAGTTTTTTAATGAGGATTCAAAGGCTACATTCTAGGTATGCAGAAATTCAGGAAATTCACTAGTTAATTTGGGAAATTGTCACTTCCTAGGGATATCTTCCTGTGGTGGGTGTGCTCAAGGACAGATAAAACCTAAAATAGGGGAGAAAAGACAGCCTTGTCTCCCTAATCCTGTTAGGGAGGGAGAGAGGGAGAAGAAAGAGAAAAACAAACCACGTCCCTTTTAAAATAAGCCTCAAAGAGGGCTGGGGTTGTAGTTCAGTGGTAATGTGCTTGCCTAGCACATGTGAGGCACTGGGTTCTATCCCCAGCACCACATAAAAATAAATAAAGGTATAGTGTCCATCTACAACTAAAAATATTTTAAAAAATAAAAGTGTCAGTGGCAGACCCTCAAGGGCTATATTTAAAGCAGGAGGTAGACCACTGTTACAAGGCTGGCCTCAAACTTGAAATCCTCCTACCTTTGCCTGCCAAGTTGCAAAGATTGTGTGCTACTGTGTGTGCTACTGTGCCTGGCTGACCATCAGTGTTCTTGATCAACTGCTTTTTTATAATGTAATAGAAATCTAAGATGATAAAAATGTGAAGAAAAATACATTAAAAAACACAAAGTGTGGGAAAAGTAATCAGAAAAAAAAAAGGCTAAGAACTTTCCAAATCTGAAGACAGTAGGAGAGAGATGGAGTTGGAAAAACCGTCATGATAAAGACTGGATAAGGAAAAAATTACAATGGATGCAAAATTTTGATATAGAACAAGACATTTACATATTCTTAAAGTAGCTCCCCATAGACTGCTTATTGGTTTGAATGGAAGGGGAAGAAGAGTCATGATCCATCCGTGCTAGACAAATCAAGTAACATTTTGGCCAGGTGATCAAAAGGAACATTACTGATGAAGGAGAATGATGAATGTCATGTGCCTCTAGATGTGATATCTTGAGGAGGAGATAAGGTGGGCAAGATGCCTAAATAGAGGTAATTAGTACTCACCTGCTCCTTCACAAAGAACCAAAGCAACACATGTACAGCTGCATATAGAAGTGGAGAACCACAGGAGAGCACTGGAAATCAACAATTGAAAAATGGAAACATTGCAAAATCCAGAGATCCAAGACAGAAGCACAGCAAAAGAAATAAACAGCTCATCATTTGCTTCCCCTGCTTCACAACTAGGGGACGGGAAGTTTCCCCTCTGCAGGGGTAAAAGTAAAAGTCCTAGCAAACCCTGTCAGCTCAGATACTAGCAACCCTAGCTTTGGAAAATTACTCAGCCCTTGCAGGCGTATAGCTCAATAGAAAAGGCACCTGAAATATGCACAATAGTCTGGTTTTGGAAAAGAAATTCACTTCATCTAAGAGGGAAACTTCAGGGTGCTGTAGCCAGGAGACATCTTGAGATGGGATCTATTATTTGAATTTAGACTGTTCTAGGGCTCAGAAACTCCTGCATATTCCTATCCCTGGGACCCACAAACAACTTGGATCACTGAGGTGACAGAAACAAAATCCAGAGTGATACATGGTGGGGAATAGCTATTGTGACATGAAAGTAAACTAAGTGTCATCTGCAAAAATCAGGGAGATGGGGAGCCTGTCCTGAGACCAAAGGCAACGCCACTTATGTGGCTTTGTATGGGTGCCAGAGCTCAGAGGGTTTGGTTTGCACGGATGGATCATGCCTCTTCTTCCCCTTCCATTCTTCCAGGGCCATGCACTGATATCTGTCACTAAGAAGATAAAGAACTCTGCGTTTCCACTAATTCCACTGCAGCTTAGGTGAAAAGCCCCACCCGCTGGGTGCTCAGCCTAAGAAGGTCTGAAAGAAACCTTGCCCAGGATGGCCGAGTTCCACTCTCCCTCACTCATGGGAGCACCATAGCTGGGAGAAGTTTTACCTAGCTGCAGCTGTGAACCACTCCCACACAGTATCTGTCAGGCACTACAAATGAAAGAATGGGGCACACAGCCTAAGAAGGATCAGAGAGAAACTTTGCCCAGCACTGGATATATTCATTTCTCATTCTCTCCTTTTAGGACCTCTTGTCAGGGGTGACCGACTTACCCTTGATCCCCGATGGGCACTATAACAGTGAAGGGAGGGGAGAAAAGCCCCTGCTGTTGCCCTGTGCCTAGGTGTACACAACTGCAGGGGCAGAGGGTTGTCTGTGGTCCCATTCTTAGCGGGCATGCCCACAGTATTAGCCAAGAGGAAAAGCAACTATTTCATCCACAGAACTGATGAACATAGATGTAAAAATTCTCAACAAAATACTAGCAATTTTAACAGGATATATAAAAGGATCATATGCCATTATCAAAGTGGTTTTCATTCCAGGGATATAAGAACAGTTCAAAACATACAAATCAATGAATATAATATGTCATATATAGAAGGATAAAATCATATGATCATCTCAACAGATAAAGAAGCAACATAAAATAAAATTCAACATCCCTTCATGATAAAAGCCCTGAATGAATTAGGTATAGAAGGGTCATACCTCAACAAAATAAAGGCTATATGATAAACCCACAGTCACCATCATAGTATATGGGTAAAAACTGAAGCATTAAGACAAAGGTGTCCATTCTCATGGCTCTTATTTGATATAGTACTAGAAGTTTTAGCTAAAGCAGTTATTCAAGAAAAATAAATAAAATGCATACAAAAAGGAAAGAAGGGCTGAGTGTGGTGGCACATGCCTATAGTCCCCACTCCTCAGGAAATAGATGGGAAGATCACTTGAGTCCACTAGCTGGAAACTAGCCTGGACAACACAGTAAGACCTCACCACAAACAAAAACTAGAGCACAGAAAGGAGGAAGTCAATAGAAAAACCTATAAATCCGCCAAAAAACTGTTAGAACTGATAAATTCAATAAAGTAGCAATATGCAAAAATAATATACAAAAATCAATACTTTTTCTATATACCCATAATTTGCTGAGAAAGAACTCATGAGAGCAACCTCATTTACATTAGCCACAAAAATAAAATACCTAGGAATAAACTTAATCAAGGAGGTGAAAGACCTCTACAAAGAAAATTGTAAACACTTAAACTGAAGATGACACTAAACAGTGGAAGGATCTACATGTTCATGGACTAGAAGATTTAATATTGTTAAAATGTCCATAGTGCCCAAAGGCATCTACAGATTCAACACAATCCCCATCAAAATAAAAATGACATTCTTCACAGAACTAGAATTCACAATCCTAAAATTCACATGGAAGCACAAAGAACCCAAAGCCAAAGCAATCTTGAGTAAAGAGAACAAAGCTGAAGGCATCACAATATACGATTTCAGGGCATTCTACAGAGTTATAGTAACCAAACATCATGGTATTGGTATAAAAACAGACATATAGACCCATGGAACAAAATAGAGAACCTAAAAGTAAATCCACACAACTAAAGCCAAATGATTTTCAACAAAGGTGCCAAAAAATACCATGGAGAAAACAGCCTTTTCAACAAATGATGCTGAGGAAACTGGTTATCCACATGCAGAAGATTGAAACCTGACCCCTCTTTCTCATCCTATAGAAGAATTGACTAAAAAATAGACCAAAGATCTTAATATAAAACATGACACTTTGAAACTACTAGAGGAAAACATTGGGGAAGTACTTCAAAATAATTGGTATAAGCACATTTTCTCGATACAACTCCCAAACCACAGGAAACAAAAGCACAATTGACAATAGGATTATAGCCAATTAAAAACCTTCTTCACAGCAAAGAAAACAACTGAATAAAAAAGTAACCTACAGAATAGGAGAAAATATTTGCCAGCTATTCTCAGAGAAGGTTGATACTCAGAATATATAAAGAACTCAAAGAAGTCAAAAGTGGATAATATTATATATACTAATTAAATGGTTTGTTGGGAGAGGAGTTAAGGGTGGAAGAAGGGTAAATGGAAATGATCAATGTATGCTATATGCATATATAGAAATATCACAGTGAATCCTACATGGTAATAAAAATAGATATTAAAAACAGACAAAAAATACAGAATCTGAAATGAAATAACAAAAAACAAAAATAACCAAATAACTAAAAATGAAATGTTAGACATGAATCTATAAAGTATTAAATGGATAAGGTGGAAAAAATAAATACAACAAAAACAAACTTCTGAATAACCATTAAATTCACAGGTTTTTAAAGATAAAATCCAATAAATATTAAGAAACAGATATAGCTATCTCTTATCTGTAGAAGGAAGAAGAGGAGGAAGAGGAGGAGAAAGAAGAACAAGAACGATGATGAATAGGAAGAGCAGCAGGAGGAGGAGGAAGACCTCAAAAAAAAAATCATTCTGGATGAGAATTTTTATAATTTCTTTTCTTCTCCTCTTCCTCCTCCTCTTTCTCCTCCTTCTCTCCTTTTTTTTTTTTTTCTTTTTCTTTTTGGCAGTGCTAGGGCATGAACTCACACACTAGGCAAAAGTGATCAACCACTGAGCCATAACCCCAGTGCAGAATTTTTATAATCCTGATGTCAAAAGTGGATAATATTATATATGCTAATTAAATTAAACGAATGCAGCTGCAACTGCCAATATTACTAAATCACAAAAAAAATGGATAAGGAATGTTCAAAATGTAAAATCAGACAATTCCTTATACATGAATATTGTTGCAAAAATCCCATATATTAGTAAAAAGAATTGGTCAATGAATAAAAACTTCATCTTACTAAATAGTGTCAATCACAAGAAAGCAAAGGATCAAAGTAGTTTATTATGTGGCTAGGCATGGTGGCACATGCCTGTAATCTCAGGTACAGAGGAGGCAGAAGCAGGAGGGTCACAAGCTCAAGGCCAGTTTCAACTTAGCAACGTCCTGTCTCAAAGTAAAAAGTAAAAAGGGCAGGGAATATAGCTCAGTGGTAAAGCACTACTGGGTTCAATCCCCAGTATCAGGTCACAGGGGGTAAGTCTAAATGTAATTTGCCATGTTAATCAGAAAAAACATTTAATCATTTTAGTTTAAAAAAAAACATTTGATGAAATTCAACACAATTTACCATTTAAAATAATTATTCTACATACACACAAACATACAGATGAATACTTACATATGGCACACACTCATGGAGGGAAATATCCAAGATACACACTAAGATGCTAAAAGCGGTGATCTCTGGGTGGTAAGAATGTTGTTTTTTCATTTTTTAATGAACTTGTGCTACTTAGTAATGCACATGTACTACTTATGGAAAATAAAAATATAATTTCTAAAAATAAAAACTAAAATGGTTAGGAAGGAAACATCTAACAACTTCAGGGAAGTAGTTACTTCTGAGGAGAGTAGAAGGATGTTTGTGGAAAGGATAGAGGGGAACTTTAACATCTTATTTTTAAAAATAAGTTCTAAGGCAAAAGTAGAAAACTATCAAGGAGGAACATGAATCTTTTAAATATTCTCTTTTCCTTATGTTCAAAATATTCCATATATGGGGAAAAGTTAAAATTATTTTAAATAAAAAATACAGAATGGAGAAAAGAAGAAAATGCAAACAGTAGTTACCTTTGGCTGGTAGGACTCAGGGTATTTTCCCTACTACTTTAAATTTCAAAATGTCTTGAAACAAGACAAAAAATTTTAAGGTACTTCAACTTTTTTTCCAAAACAAGATATCACAGAATTGTTACTATTTAACAGAGAGAAATAAAGGATTAACCTAATTTTTTATAAATTCAAAATAGATTTTACCTTATTTTTATTAATTAATAAAGTAATATATACTTAAATATCAATATTGTATTTGTTAAAACAGGACTGTCTGTCCATCTCAATTGTTTTAATGCCTGTTCAGTGTTATTGTAGCTCAATTCTGAAGTCAGACCTTAGTATAAGCAAGGAGCCTGGAATTTATCTCACTGGCATACCTTATAGGAATATTTTTCTATGATATTCCCAGAAGGGGAACATCCAGCCTCTACACAAATACTTCTAGTGCAATTTCAATTATTTGAAACTCTTCCTTATAAATGAGTAGAAACTAGTAATATTCATTGGATTTGCACTGATCTAACAAAAAAAAAAAGCAGATTTCTTCTCTTCCATGCAACAGGCGTTTAAGTAATGAGGTAAGTTATATTTTCCCCTAATCTAATCCATGATTCTATATTTATTCCATTGTTTTTAATATACCAGTTTTTCAACATAATAGTTATCCTATTTGCTTTCTACATGTCAGTTTGTTACCTAAAATTTGGTACCTGTTAGTAGATGTAATCTGACCAGTAAAGTGATAGTTACTATTACCTCCTAGAAATACAGCACCATCATACTTGTTTTTCTCTTCTATTAACATTTTTTTCTTCATTTTTTATTGGTGCATTATAGTTGTATATATTGATGGGATCTGTTGTTACATATTCATACATGCACACAATATAATAATATAATTTGGCCAATATTGTTCCCCAGCATTTCTCTCCTCCTTTCTATTAACTTTGTAAGTAGCAATATGATTTTAGGTTCATAAACTGAAATGTTATATATTTTTAAAACCTGAATTATTTTCATATATGATAGATCTTTAAAAAATGAATACTTAACAGTTAAACAGATCAAATTCTATCTTGCTTGTTTGGGGCCAAATTGTGAGCCTAGGGAGACCAACTCAATCTTTATGTTGTCATCCATCAAATTAGGGATCCCTCCCACTGGTGAACCTATCATGAATGCCACATTTATTTCATCCATCCATCTATCCATTCATTCATTCTTTTAAAAAGAACTAATTCTATACCAGACAGTCTGTCAGATGTTGCAAATACAAAATCAAATGAGACTTGTTCTTGCACTTTAGGAACCTGGTGAAATTCACCAATAAACTGAAAGGAATAGGACCTAAGATGGTAGACCAAAGCACCCATCTAGAAAATTTCTCTCCAAGTTGACAGCTGTTTATCTGCACCCTTTGGGTACAGTTAAAGATCCAACTATGAAGCTAACATTATTCTCAACCAGTCCACATTACTCCATTAAAAAAAATAAACATGATGGGCTGAGATTGTAGCTCAGTGGTAAAACGCTTGCCTTGTATGCATGAGGCACTGGGTTCAATCCTCAGCACCACATAAAAATAAATAAAGATATTGTGTCCATCTACAACTAAAAAAATATTTTAAAAAATTTTTAAAAAAACATGACATAATATTAACTATATACCATGTATATTATATCTACTATATAACATATCCACTAGACTATAGTAGATACAATATAGTTATAAAATATAAATGCATATGTTTTATATATATAGTGTGTGTAGTATATAAGAATATAGATGTAGAGTATATATATATGTATATGTATATATGAGAGGATATAGTAGATATATCTTCATGAACCAATCTGAAAGAAATAAAATAAGCTGGGTGCAGTGGCACACTCCTGTAATCCCAGCACTTTAGGAAGCTGAGACAGGAGAATCGCAAGTTCAGCAACAGCAAGGTGCTAAGCAACTCAGTGAGACCCTGTCTCTAAATAAAACACAAAATAGGGTTGGGGATGTGGCTCAGTGGTCAAGTACCCTTGAGTTCAATCCCCGGTACCAAAAAAAGAGAAATAAAATAAAGGATAGTTCTAAGACAGCAATAATTTCCAAAACATTTTCTAAAATTTGAGACTGACATCAAGCTAATTCATAATTTAACATCTCTTTCTCTGCCTACCCTTAAAAACATTGGTACTTGGGGCTAGGGTTGTGGCTCAGTGGTAGAGCACTTGCTTAGCATGGGCGAGGCACTGGGTTCGATCCTCAGCACCACATACAAATTAATAAATAAAAATAAAGTTTTAAAAAAAAACATTGGTACTTGCCTTTTATTACTTTGTTAACTCTCCTAGTCTTCCTAATTCCTGAAAGTACACTGACAAGGATCAGAAATCACATTTGCAAGGTTCTTCAGTCCTCCGGGATATAATTCATCTGAATCTGGACGCTGAGCTCATGTATATGAGCTGTCTTTGTTTCTTATTGTGCTTGTGAGTAGGACAGGTTAGAAGCAAACTTGTAATCCAACAGTATGCTTTCTCTTTGCATCATAGCCTACCCTAAGCAGTGAGACTTATCCATGCACTCATGAAGCCTGCTTTCCTTAAAATGTTTGTAAATCTTTCCTTACTCTGAACTTTTGTCTTCCAACAGTTAGAATTTACTCCATAGTATTTACTACAGTTAGTACTGAAAATAAAACAGATTTCAGAGGTGGTTCCTACTGAATAAATCATCACACAGAATGAACATATGAAAGATTCTGAAAAAAATGATTTGTCTCTTTTATAGTTTGTAAATGATTTCATCAGAATATACTGATAAAATAGACAAAATTTTAATTACTAATGGTGTAATTTAAAATAACAAAAAAGTACTATTATCAGAGGAACCTATCACTCAGCTTTTAAATGTGACAAAATTCTAAGAATTTTATTAAAAGAAAATAGAATAATAGAGCAACAGAATGGGAGAAAGAAGAAGACAATTCTAGTCCCAGACATACGGTTCTAATGATCTATGCAATTCTCTGTGACCTAGAAAAATCAAGTAACACCTCTGTCTCAGTTTCTTTAACAGTTAAAATGTTTGAGTTGGATTAGAGTTCCCCATGGAAGTGTTTCAGAGGCTGCTTCAGGCTGCTGAGAAAGTGAGTTTCTAAAGTTCTTTCTGCAATCTATCTCATCAGTCACCACCACAGAACAGCTCAGGGCCTTCATTTGATTGCCTGAGAAGAACTGCCAAAATGTGAAAAGCCAATAGGACAAATCAGGAGTTTTAAACCTTTCCAAAAAAAAAAAAAAGAATCCTTAAAGTCATTTTGAAAAACAATGCTCTATAGTCTTCTAGACTAAAAAATACTACAGTACTCTGAGATATATTTACTTTTAATTAATGTATTTTACTTCTAATGAATTCCTTCTTTTCCCCCCTCTCTTTCCTTTCCTTTCCTCCCCTCTTTCTTTCTTTCATATATTAGGTGCCTGATAAGTACAAGGCACAGAGCTACCCACACTCATTATGAACTTTAACATTGTTCATCATCATCTGCAGGGTATTTTTTCCTTTGGGGGGAGGAAGGGTGTGGGTACCAGGGGTGGATTTAACTCGGGTACTCAACTAAGCCACATCTCCAACCCTATTTTGTTTATTTCATTTAGAGACAGGGTCTCACCGAGTTGCTTAGCACCTCGCCATTGCTGAGGCTGTCTTTGAACTCTTGATCCTCCTGCTTTAGCCTCCCGACATCTGCAGGGTTTTATAGACTGGAAACTGAGGTTCAGATAATGTCTTATATCATATAAAGCTATCATGATATATAATAAGAATTTGAATCTTGTTCACATGTATTTGTATGTGTGTAAAATTGCAAATTTCATTAGGAACTTAACAGGTTATGAGGTAGGTGTTAGTTAACAGCATACTTAAGATACAAACTAAATAATTTTTTATTTGGCCTTGAATTCCAAGCCAGTAATTTCTGACTCAAATAAATAGGCAAAGCCCATCAATGTTTACATATTAAAGATGCTTTCATAAAAATACAAATGCTTTAAAATCTTTGATGATACTAGTCACAAGAAAGACTAATTTAATCCTCCCAAAATAGGAAATTTTAGCTTTAATTGCTCTAAGAAAAAAGTATTACCCTATAGCACTCCTCAGAAGCCTTATATAAACAAATAACCAAAGATGATTTTAAAATGCTTTACTGAGACAAGGACTTCCTCCTCTAGGAATTTTCCATTATACTAATATATATATATCTATATTTTATATATATACACTTATGTTTAATGCCATACATCTTTTAGGCTGCTCTAGAACAAGAAACCAACATATTAAAAATAAAGTGTCATAAATATCATGACACATCTACACAGACTAGACCTCTTAAAAAGCATGAAACTGAGACTGGCACAGTGACACACGCCTGTAATCCCAACACTTTGGGAGGCTGAGACAGGAGAATTGCAAGTTCAAAGCCAGCCTCAGCAACGAAAAGGCGCTAAGCAACTCAGTGAGACCCTGTCTCTAAATAAAACACAAAATAGGGCTGGGGATGTGGCTCAGTGGTCAAGTACCCCTGCATTCAATCTCGGTACTAAAAGGGGGAAAAAAAAAAAAAAGCATGAAACTAATTTTGCATGTGCAAGTTTGTGTATATGTGTGTATATGATATAAATGTACACAATGTTATATTAAAAGTGTCAAAAAATACCTTTCCATGAAAAACAACATATTGACCAATGTATATAACCTGCTACTATCTTGGTAAGAGGGTGAAAAACATGATATTAATATACAGATACAAGCTTGCATAGGCAGAGACAATGTCTTCAAAGTGTTTCTTGGAAATGGGTCTACAAACAGAAGAGAAACAAGTCAACATACCTTTTTGTATTATTCAAATTTTTAAGCCCATTTTTTAGTGCTCATATTACTTTTTCAGTAAAAATTTATCTTAAATATAACATAAAACTGCTTTAATAACTGTCTAAAAATAAATGGGTAGTTTCTAAGGTCCCTGAAAAAGTTAATTTCTGAAATCATTCTAAATTTTAACCTTTGATCATAGATCTTATAATTTCATTAAAAGTCTTTTCTCTCAAGAAATGTAAAAAACTGCTTTTATATATTTTTTATATATGTGTATATATAGATGTATATATAATATTTAGCAATTCCTTGAATTATACTGTAAAAAAATAGGATTTCAATGAATATTTTATAAGCAATTTGTTTTTCAACACTGGGAATTTTTCATCTCTCCAACATTCAACAAAAGATGTAATAGGTCCTTATTTTAGGTGCTGGAAAAGGAGAATAAAAGTGCACCATGCTAAAATCACTTTGGTACATGAAAACTTTAAAAGCATTACTTCAGGCTCCTCAGATTTTAGATTTGAAAATCATACCATTTAATTCCTCAGACAAATCAACTGAATCCTGGGGGTTACAAGAGTTACACAAAGTCAGAGAAGGACAAGAACAGAGCTGACCTGTTGGGTTGACCTCCATTTTCTGCCCTAATTAGCTGCTCTTGTTAAAAATAACTCAGAATAGGTAAGTGAGGCAAAGATAGGGCTTTGGGATTTGGGTTTCTGAAGGACGAAAGGGTAGAAAATCTTTCAGAGCAGATACCCAGGAACTAGAGTTAAGTCACGGCAGGGAAAGAGGAAGGGAAATGGACCTAGTTGGCCCAGTGAGTAAAGGGTAAAGGGAAGGTAATACTGAATTCTTACTTTTGAAAATGGTTTACAGTGAGGAACAAAATTATTTTACAACAAGAAATACATAATGGTAGCTTTAGGGCCAAGGGAATTTGAATGCCAGTCTCTCATAGGAAAAATCTATCAAACTTCCTTTCACAGCTCTATGATCCTGAATTCTATGGTATGCAAACCATTCCCCAAAATCTTTACAAATATCTAAAAAGAGATAAAATCTTAAGAGTTTCATTATTTTTTTCCAACAAAGTAATTCACTCTGTGCCATTTGATGTTAAAAATACAGTTGGATTTTTAACATACTGAATGTGTATCCTATAGTTTGCTGGAGTTCTTTTAATAATTATGTACATGTAATTATTTTTTATCTTTTCATAAAGCTTAGAAGATGATTTCCTATTTAATGATTATGGATTCTTATGATAATTACAATTCATGATATTTGCTTTATGACATGTTGTTGATTATAGCTATTAATCTGCTACTGCATTCTTGATCAGGAAGAAACGTGAAAGTTTTTTCACAAAGGGATTAAGACAGAATTGATACCTTTACTTTGAGCCCCTGTTTGAGGCCAGTCCCAGGCCCAGAATGAGATGGTATAGTTAGGTAGTCACTGAAAGAAAATGCATATTAGGGAATCACTAATGAAAAAATGCTAACAAAGAACTGCTTATGTTAAATCAGTGATTCTCAAAGAATAGTGTAGTAACCCCCAAAGATCTCTGAGACACTTGGGGGGTCTTCAAGGTCAAAACTATTTTAGAATAATAAGATATTATTTGCTAATTTCACTCACATTGTGCCATGAGCATATGGTGGAGTTTTCCAAAGGCTATATGACGTGATATTATATAATGAAATGTAAGCATTTTAAAAATCTGCATGCTCAATGAATCAATATGTTCCAAATGACCAATATGTGATGTTACAAAATCACACCTGGATAAAACATCCAATCAAATGAGATTAGACACCAATAGGTTCTCATGTGACTGAATATACAAAGTTCCTGAATGGCTTCAGATTCCACTTGGTAACTATTTAGATATAATATGACTTACTACATTTTGGTGTAGTATCAAAGAATAATATTGAGTTATATGAAAAGACTACTAAAATACTCCCCCATTTTCTAACTACTACAGACACCTGTATGAGGCTGAATTTTCTTCACATTTATCAACACAACATACTCCAACAGATTGGATGCAGAAGCAAATGTGAGGGCCCAGCTGTCCTCTATTAACCCAGAATTAAAGAAATTTACAAATTTATGGAATAAGCCACTCAATTTATTTTTGGCTTGGAAAACATACAAGATTTTACAATATGTAGTGAATTGTCTTCTACTATTTTAGTGAATAAAGAAATACTTCTAAATGTTCTCAACTTTAATTTCTAATGTGATTAAGCAGCAGTAGATAGATCTATAAACAAAAGCTTTACTGGAGAGGTTCCTAATTTTTTTTTTTTCCTGGTAGCAGGGACTGAACTCAGGGGTACTCCACCACTGAGCCACATCCCCAGGCCTGTTTTGTATTTTATTTAGAGATAGAGTCTCACTGAGTTGCTAAGTGCCTCACTTTTGCTGAGGCTGGCTTTGAACTCACAATTCTCCTATCTCAGTCTCCTGAGCTGCTTGGATTACAGGCATGCGCCACTGCCCGGCTCCTAGATAATTTTTAAGAATACAACTGGGTCTTTGGAGCAGAAGTTTGAAAATCACTGCATTATGTAATTAAAAAATGGTTTCCTGGTCCAAAAGTTAGGTTGTAACTATGTTGCAGTTTTAAGTATTAAATATGTATAAAAATATTAAACATATTAAAATGTGACCGATAACTTAGAGAGGACTCTATTCAATAAATTTCTTGAGGTATGCTCCTGTACAGTAAGGTTAATTATAGATAATAATAATGTACTATATATTTCCAAAAGTTAGACGAAAGGAGTTAATAGTTTTCACCCTAAAGAAATATTTGAGGCGATAAATATGGTTAACATGATCTAAACATTATATAATGCATACATGTATCAAAACACAACATGGTACCCCATTAATATGTACATTTTTATGCTTTACATACCAGTTAATGTTTTTTAACTTTTAGAAAACACTACTTTATGAGAAAATATGTCAAAATAAAAGCCAAAATAAAGGTATAAAGTCAGTTCTAAATAAAGAAATAAATATATAGCTGCTTATCCTTTGTATAGAACTCAAAAAAGTTAACCCCATCAAAGTAGTTCTTCATCCCTGGTATTGTCCTGGGATTGAAATAAATCATACCACAGAGGTGGACTGATTCCTATAGGAGGAAAGACAACTGTCATGAGGTTGTATCCATTTCTAAACTACTGTACTGCCAAATTACTCAGTACCTACATATTCTGTCACTTCCATCAACTAACAAAATGAGCCCACACCCAACTTACAAATAGATGTTCAGAGGGAAAGGTTTTGTAGCTCAGTTAAGTGTACACTTGAAGAATGCCAAGTTCCCCTCCCCTTAAGAATAAAATGCAACAAGAGGAGTAAGAGTTGTAGCTGGAAACTTTCTAGATATTAGACAAGCTATAAACAAAGTTGCCTGCCATAAATTTCAGCTTAAGCACAGACTCTTAAAACAGAAAGCTATACCAAAAGAAAAACAAATACAAAATCAGACACCATACAGATAGTCATTCTTAGGAAAGAATAGCATAGACCTTAGAACACTACTAGGATGTTACCACAATTTCAAGATATATCCAGGACTTTCTTCCATTTTAGTTAATTTGCAAAATGAAACACCAAAAACAAGCTCTTAGCTTTTTCCCTTAGTCAATTAGTGGTAGGGACTCTAACCTACTGTTAGAAGAAAGAAGATTAATTTGGACAAAGTAAAATTTGGAAAACTGAATAAGGCATAAAAACAAAAGTTAAATTTCAAAGCCAAGTTAGAAACTATTTCAAATGGATTTCTGGATTGATTACTGAGATTATAAAAGATATAACTATACTTAATAAGTTAAAAGCCAAAGGCTTTAGGAAGTCTGAAAAGGCAAGCCAGAGTAGAGAATATCTGCCCTCAGATGGGTTGCAAAGGTTATACCATTCAGAAGGGAGCTAGTATGGTGTGACAGTGGGAGTGAGATTGCTGATTTCAGAAAAATAACGTCATAGTTGCATATTAAATGATGATTCCAATGTAATTTCAATTACAGCATAAAGGAAGCAGTTTAGATCTATCAATCAATTTGGAAGCTCAGAATTTATAAACCAAATAATCTTAAAATTTGGGAGTAAACTAGCCAGGAGCGGTGGTGCAAGCCTGTAATCCCAGCACTTAGGGAGGCTGAGATAGGAGAAACATGAGTTCAAAGCCAGCCTCAGTAATGGCGAGGCGCTAAGCAACTCAGTGAGACCCTGTCTCTACATAAAATACAAAATAGGGCTGGGGATGTGGCTCAGTGGTTGAGTACCCCTGAGTTCAATCTCCAGTACCATAAATAAATAAATAAATAAATAAATTAATTAATTAATTAATTTGGGAGTAAACTAAAATCAAGTTATCCCTCTGTGTGCATAAAACATTCACAGCCCTTTGTGAAAATAATTTTACAATAGTAGCTTTGAAATTTGAAAATAAAAGTTTAAAAGTAACCTTCTAACCCAGAAAGAATTGACACCATTTAGAAATCACAGATAACCTAAATAAACAGACATACTGTGTTTAAGAATTGGAAGATTCAATATTGTAAAGATGTCATTCTTCACACATCAGTCTGTTTAGTGCAATTCTTATCAACATCTCTGGAAGGTGTTTGTACACATAAACAAGCTTATTCTAAAATTTATATGGAAAGGTGAAGGACCTAGAGTAGCTAAAAAATTTTAAAATGTTAACATGAGAGGAATCACTATATCTGGTATTAAGGCATACTAAGAATCCTAAATCAAGACAGTATGGTAATGACAGGGGGATGAACACATAGATTAATAGAACAGAATAGAGAATCTAGAAATAAACTCATAAAAATGTGTCCAAATAATTTTTTATAAAAGTGTCAAAGCAATTCAATGGCGGAAGAATAGCCTTTTTAACAAATGGTGCTAGAGCGACTGGGCATCCACAGATTAAAAAAAAAAACAAACAAAACACAGCCAACTACTTTTAACCTAAATCTCAACACTCTGCACAAAAATTAATCTCAAAATGTAAACCATGGACTTAAATGTAAAACATAAAACACCAAATTGTATACCTTAAATGTTATGTGTATATGTATAAAATTTTTTGTCAATTATACCTTAATAAAGCTGGAGGAAAATCCTTTTGGAAAATGCACAGGAGAAACTCTTTGAGGCAATAGGGATAGGCAAAGAGCTCCTATATTTATCATCAAAGCACAGTCACTAAGAGAATAATATGATATATTTGAGCACATCAAAATTTAAAACTCCCCGAGAAGACTGTGAAGAGGATAAGAAGACAAGCTACAGACTGGGAAAAAATATTTACAAACCACACATCTGAAAAAAGACATATCAAGAATATATAAAGAACTCTAAAAGAAATCCACAGAAAAAGCATAACAATCTAATTAGAAAAATGGCAAAATGGGGCTGGAGTTGTGGCTCAGTGACAGAGCGCTTGCCTATCACATGTGAGGCACTGGGTTCAATCCTCAAAACCATATAAAAACAAATAAATAAAATAAAGGTATTGTGTCCATCTACAACTCAAAAAAAAAATAAAATTTTTAAAAAATGGCAAAACAAAGAAAATAAATAGATCTATAGATATTGAATAAGCACATAAAAAGATCATCCATCCTCAACCATTAGGAAAATGCAAATTAAAATCACAATAAGCTGGTACTACATATCTATTAGAATGGCTAAAATTAAAAATAGCATAAACTCCTAACATTGACAAGAATGTGGAGAAATGGACACTTAAATATTGCTGGTGTATAAAATGGTACCCCTACTCTAGAAGAGACTGGCATTTCATATAGAACCAAACACACACTTATCTTACAACCCAATAGGTATAACTTAAGGCATATATCTCAGGGAAATAAAACTTGTTTACACAAAAATCTGTACATGAATAGTCATAGCAGCTTTGTTAGTTAATAGCCAAAAATTGTAAATAAACCAAATGCCCTTCAACAGGATACATCATAACACTCCAGTACATCTATACCATGGAATAATACTTGGGAATAAAAATAAACTACTGACACATTCAACAACTTGGATGAGTGTGTATGTGAAATCTGCCAACATCAAAAGGTTACATCCTGTATAATTCCATTTGTATAACATTCTTGAAATGAAAAAACTATAGAGATGGCAAATGGATTAGTGGATGCCACAAGTTAGAGGGGGAAGGCAGGAGGTAGCTATGGCTGTAGCAGAATAACACAAAAGATCCCTGTGATGAAACTGTTCTGTATCTTGAATGTGATCATGGTAACACAAATCTATAAATGTGATAAAACTTCATGTAACTACACACAAAAAAAAATTATAAAACTAGCAAAAGCTGAATAAGTTTGATGGAGTATATTAATGAATCACAACCAATTTCTTCATTAGAATATTGTATTATAGTTATATAATGTGTTACCACTGGGGAAAACTAAGTAAAAAATATATGGAATCTTTCTACATAATTTTCTTTCATATGCATGCCCATCTACAGTGAACTTAAAATGTTAAGCTTTTAAAAATCCAGTGTGAAAAAAGATTGAGGACACTACTTATGGTTAATTGTTTCAAAGACTTATCATTACAGATGAAAGATTGTCATGCTCCCAAGTGAACAGTCCTATGATTAACTTCCATCTACAACTGAATCCACATACTTAACCCATTTTTCCTACTCCTTGTTTCTTCTCTTTCCTCCACCACCTACCTGTCAACCCCCTTCATAACTGGCTACGAGAGAGAACTGCAGTTTACAGGTGTGTGTATACATATTTATGCACTGCAATTTCTTTCTCTATATATTTAGTTTTATTCATTCTGTCTCTCTTATTTACCATGTATATTAGTTAGCATTCTGGACTGACCATCCATCCATCCATCCATCCATCCATCCATCCATCCATCATCCATCCATCCATACCAGGAATTGAACTCAGGGGCACTTGACCACTGAGCCACATTCCCAACCTACTTTGTATTTTATTTAGAGACAAGGTCTCACTGAGTTGCTTAGTGCCTCTCTAACTTGCTGAGGCTGGCTTTGAACTCTCAATCCTCCTGCCTCTGCCTCCCAAGCTGCTGGGACTGCAGGCTTGTGCCACCATACCTGGTCCTGGATTATTTATTCCTAATCTAAAAATCCATTATGTGGCACATGTTCTACTTCCCTTTAAAAAGTATTTGAATGCTGGGTGCGGTGTCACACACCTGTAATCCTAACACTTTGGGAGGCTGAGACAGGAGAATCCCGAGTTCAAAGCCAAGCAACTCAGTGAAACCTCGTCTCTAAATAAAACACAAAATAGGGCTGGAGATGTGGCTCAGTGGTCGAGTTCAATCCCTAGTACCAAAAAAAAGTAATTCAAGTGCCAGCTATTTATTGTATGGTGATAGTCCCCATCCCACTCATGATAAGTTACCCTAACAAAAAAAGTTTTCTTGTATTTGCTTTGCACTTTGAGTTGATCACTGGTGGAACATATATAATAGGATTACCTTCTGTGCACTGAAATAGAAGATAATGACTACAAAATTTAGAAATAAACTAGGGACCTTTTCTGGCCACTGATACACACTGTAATTAATAAGCCACTGCCCCTGAGCATGACATTGGTATACTGGCCATACATATTATACAGACTAAGTACTATAACATGCTATTATTAAAAACACCTAATACAGTACAGAAACTTAATTTAGAGTTCTAAGTGTTCTTTGCTCAAAAAGGTCTCACAGTAGATATTATTCCCATATATTTTGCTTACCTTTGCTTTCTAAACTACTTATTAATTCTAAGTAACAGAACCCAACTTGAGGTTTCTATTTGTTAGATAGCAAGTGGCAATCTACTATAAGTTTCAAGTGTAAACATTATAAATAGGACTCTTTTTCTTCCTCTCTCCATAGAAAGAAAAAAAAAAAATTTAAGATTTTTACTGTCAGGCTAGTTATTCTCCTATCTATCCTTCTATGAGGTTTTATTTTGGGAAGGAGGAACACACCTTGCCTCAAGAGATATATTATGTACATCTGTCACAAATGCATAAAAAGGAAATCATCAGCACATTTCCTATGTGATAGTCCTGAAAGGTCAGTTTTATGTAGCCTCACTACTATAGTATAATTTTCAATTTTAAAGAAACAATCAAATAACAAGTAAGAATTTTTCTCTCAAATGACTAAGATCCCTGGAATTAAACATTCATCTGTCAATATGTGGCTTGTTAACATATACAATCTTTGCCATCTTAAATATACAATCTTAACTTTTCTCTAATTTCTTACTTGGATAATACTAAAAATCGTTTTCATTTATAAACAAACGTGAAACTGCAATAAGCTGTTTAATCAGAGTATACGAAATGCCCAATGAGAAACAACCCAAGACAGCACAATTAGAAGCCGTGAAAATTTTACCTTAATTCTTCTTTCAGTGTCATCTAACTTTAACTCTGCTGAAACTAATTTCTTTGCCAAATCATCTCGTTCAGGTAGGTGTCTAGCTTCAGAGATCTTTTTCAGTTTCTCTAAGGAAAATTTTGTCCTAAATAGTTCACCTTCTGTATCTTTCACCCTTTTTTCAGTTGCTCGTTCCTTCTCTTGAGATTTTCTTAAGCGTTCTTTGAGTGCTGTAATCTCATTGTTATGACGAACTACAAGTTGTGAGATTTCATGTTCTGCATCTTCAAACTTATTCAGGGCTTTCTCCTGTCTGTACTGGAGCCTTTTCAAAGCCTTATTTTCTTTTAGTAGCTCAGCTAACTTGACCTGGAGTTCAGATACTTCATTCTGCAACTCATTGATTTTTAGCAGTCTTGCAGAAAGAACCCGTTTTGTGACAATATCAGCATTTTTCCGAAGTGGTTCTCTGTTGAGGCTTTGGGAACGAAATCCCACGTGGACTCCTTTTTTGTTTGGTAGGCACTTAGGGCTTGGTTTCCTAGAGGCTAAAAAAGAGACAATAATATTGTAAAGTGAAAGTTATACCAAATGTAGTATATACCAAATGAATAAATGTAGTGTCATTTATTCATCCAAACACATGTGGGTCCATAACATTCTTTATATTTGCTTTCAAAAAAGGATTTTTCCTGCCAGGCACAGTGGCACACGCCTATAATCCCAGCAGCTCTGGAGGCTGAGGCAGGAGGATCAAGAGTTCAAAGCCAGCCTCAGCAATTTAGCGAGGCACTAAGCAACTCAGTGAGACCCTGTCTCTAAATAAAATACAAAATAGGGCTGGGGATGTGGCTCAGTGGTTGAGTGCCCCCTGAGTTCAATTCTTGGTAACCAAAAAAAAAGGATTATTCCAATATTTCATTAAATATCAGGTTTTATTTCGAGCTCCAACATATGGTTCAGGCACCCACTTCCTTAATAGAGCTCTTAATATATTTCTAGTATGAAAGGTTTAGGGTCTTCTAAGAAAGATAAAGAATATTCTATCCATCAAAAATGACATCCCACTTGCCTAGCATGCGCAAGACCCTGGGGTTCAATCCCCAGCACTGGAGGGGGAAAAAAAAAGGAAAAAAAATGACATACCAAAGTTTTATAGAGATTATTCTACACTGCTTAAAAAGATGGCAGCATCACAGCCTGGGGTTGTAGTTCAGTGGTAGAGCAATTGCCTAGCATGTGTAAAGCACTGGGTTCAATCCTCAGATCACATAAAAATAAATAAATAAAATAAAAGTATAGTGTCCATCTATAACTGACAAATATTTAATAAAAAAGAAGATGGCAGTATCAGGCTTTAGCCACCTTTAACTTTATGAGATGACAAGTATATATATATTAGCATTAGCTAATGATGTAAAATAAACATTGGATAAAACATTGTGATATTTAAGTCATCTATCCCAAGCAAATTGGAATCCTTATTTTATTTATTTAGATTTTTGGTACCAGGGATTGAATCCAGGGGAGCTTAACCACTGAGCCACATCCCCAACCTTTTTTTCATTTTGAGACAGGGTCTCACTACCTCACTAAATTGCTGAGGCTGGCTTTGAACTCTCAATCCTCTTGCCTCAGCTTCCTCAGTTGCTGGGATTACAGGTATGTGCCATGAAGCACAGCTGGAATCCTTATTTTAAATATGAAAATGTTTCCTTTATATTAATTACAACTCCTTCTCTTCATTTGGGGAAACAAAATGACATCTTATTGTACAGTGAGAAGATCTGAGACTCAAGATTTACTACTTAATAACCCCCTTAGGCACTTCAATTAAAGCTTTTCAATTCTATTTTCCCCAACACACAGAATGAAGATAACACCATATACATAAATAGATTGTTGTTAAGTGAGGTATGCATGTAAAACAGGAACTACTTCAGAATATTCTGTTAGTAATAAGAACTTACATCCCATTTATCAGGAACTGAACATGGAAAACAGTAGTACAGGGGTGTTTCTACACATTTTCTTGGGAAATTTCTTTTTGTGTGAGGTTAATATCAAAGACATAAACATAATTTGAGAAGAAAAAAAATTACATCCTAAAAAAATAAACATGAAATCTTTAAAAATCTACATACTAAACTGTAACATTCTCAAAAATTTGGAATGTTTTATTTTTACTAAAAGTTCATTAAACTTAAGCCTCAATATACAGAGTACCTGTCCTTTAAAAAAGTCATTGAAAATTTGCTAGAGTTAAGAAAATGACCTTTAATCTCTACCGTTTTTTCACCTCTTTTTTACCTGCATTTTTTTTTCCTCAAGAAGAAAATGCATTCCAGAGTAAAAGAAAAAAGAAAAACTGGAAAATCCAACCTTACCCTTCCCCATCTCACTATCCATGGATACCTGATTCATTAAGTAAACAAGAAAAAAAACCTCATTTTTACAATTTAACATTATAAAGTTTAACTGAAAATATAAAAATTTCACAGAGTGTTTCAAATGCACACTGAATTAGAATTCTAGCTCTATAAATGCTCAGATACAGAAAAGAAAGTGGCAATAAAAAGAAATGAAGGAATGCCTAATTGAAACTATATCTATCCAAGATGGTAGACACTAGCCACATATAGCTTTGGAGAAACTTGAAATTTAATAGTCCAAATTGAGATATTCTACAACTGTGAAATACACACTAGATTTTAAACAGTTTAAAAATGTGAAACATTCCACTGGTTCATACTGACTACACAGAAATGATATTTTAAATATGTTGGGTTAAATAAAATTAATTTCATCAATTTTTCTTTTGTGATGTAGTTACTAGTAAGCATATAATGACATGTGTTGCTTGCATTTGTGACTTGAATTACATTTCCTTTGGATAACACTGCTTTAGAATGTAATTTTGAATTTGGAGTGTCTATTATTTAAATTTTTTTTCTCAACAACTGAGCTAGCAGAGCTTTGAGTTATAGACTATCTACCACAAAAGGATTGACACATCTTGATAGTTTTCAAATAAAGATAAAATATAATGTTAATAGAAGTAAAAAGAAGAAATAATTGGCTGTCCTGTTTGTCATTCTTCTCTCCCTTTGTTATGTCACTACCAAAAAGTGGGTAGAAAGATACTGGGTTTTTTCTCCTTACTTCAGTTGTTCAAAATGAAATATGACTCATTTTTAAAATGTAGTAAAAATAAACTCTGCATGTAACAAATAAACCAAGACATGTTTGTATTACTGATGAGATAAATATGTAATATACAAACATGTATAACCAAAACTATTATTTAATGTTATTATACAAAGAAATTCTAATAGTACCATTTTTATTTCAAAAATAAGAACATTTGCTGAAAATTTAAAAGGAGGGAGAAGAAAGAATATATTAACATGTAAACCTGAAAATTCAAGTGATTAAGATGCTGCTTTTATCACATTTGTTTTTCCTTAACCTATATTGGTAACAATTTAAACCAAGAGAAATGAACTTGGTGCTCAAAGAAAAATATCAGTTCAGTCCTACTGCTTGGTCTAAAGTGGACAAAAGACATTCAAAACACAATGGAAAGCAGAAAACAATACAAGTCAGAGGGAAAATGATAATTGAAATTTTCTGGTTGATACTGGGCCCATTTTTCACAGCTTTTTTTACCTATCTTCTCAAAAAAATAAGACAAAGTTCTGACTCTAATTGGGTGACCTACTAAGTTGCTTTGGGGATGGGAAGGAAAAATTAAAGTATTCCTTACCAATAAAACCCTAGGTGTGTAAACTATTTCTTAGGAATAATAGGCATTTTCTGAGATTCAATCCTAAAAGATATTTGCTCTTAATCATAAAACAGAAGCTTAAGATCATGCTCTCAATTACAAAACCAAGAAGATCCCCTCACTGAAACAGATTTAGAGGAAGGGACCCTTACCCTACCACCCCAAAAAGAAGCATTATGCTTGAGGGGGCAAAAAAAGGAAAAAGCACTCAACTGTTAGAAGTATGGACATCTCTGAGGAGCCAGACAGGAACTGAATTAGGGGGTCAATGAAAAGACTGCTTTCAAAAGGAATACATATTCTTTGTATTTTTTAATGTATCATCACTTTTCAAAGTAAAAATTCATAAAATCAAATTAAATTATACCCATCCATATATCTTTTCAATAGCTATTGCCCACAGAAATAGACATTCATTATACTGTATTATCGTAGGATGCAAGGTATTTCATGATATGGCCTGTTATTCTTTCTGCCTCTAATTTTATCACTCTTTGCCTTGCAAAAGTCTTACCAACCTAAGCTATATGTAACAGTGCTACTTTTTAAATGCATACTATAATTACCTCACACACCTTACCATATTTTTCTATGCTGCTGTTACTCAGCACAATGAGATTTCTTGACCAGAGATTTATTAAAATGAAGAGATTACAGAACACTATGTGACCAAATATGTTCCAGAATAGCAACATTTTAATAACAAAAATATTTTTAATGATTATAATGGAGATTATAACACAATTTAATGAGAAAAAATTAAACTGGTAGTCCCAAATTCCATTCGTATTTCTAATTAATTCAAACTTTTAGAGGGAGCAATGGATCACCTACGGTGATGCCCCTTACGACTTTGTATCAATGCCTTTCACAACTTTTTAAAAATGAAGATACAGAGAAGTACAACTGTTTTGTAGGTTTTGTTTTGGTTTTGCCTTTACAGGAAGTACTTTAGAGATCTAAAAATAAACATTTACTTAGGAGGAAGAGAAAATAAAATAAGCAGCCTTATATTACTTTCTTTTGTATAAATGCATGATTTTGAATATAAAAAATGGGAACAGATAGACCCATAAGAAAGGCTTATATACATTTATTAAAATATAGCCTATTAAAAATGTAAATCAGCCTATATCCATGTGAACAGAAATATACATACTAATAGAAGACTTTCATTCACACAAGTTTTCCTTAAGCATTGTACATAATCTTCTAGGTCCACAGACTCTTTTAAAGAATACTTACATTGGCAATATACTTGGTTATCTGATACTTGTTTTTTAGGATTTTTTCCCACAATAACTGTAGGTGAAGAAGGACTGACCGGCGATGACTGACTGGAAGACTGGGATGTAGTTGCAAACTCAGAAGAATAATTAGAACAATGGTGTTTGTCTGCGTTTCTTTCTTTATCAGCATCTGGACTTTTTGCTCTTTCCCCCATTGTTTTGAAAAATGGTCTCTAGTCACATAAATTCACAGATTGGTGACTATACTGAAGAACATTTTCATAGTCTTCATAATATAATTTCTGGGCAATTTATTTTCTCCACGGTATATACTTAGTCCACAATTCACATTAGCAACCAGAAGATACACCTGATTCCCTACAATTAAGGAAGAGGAAGGGAGACTCATCATACAGTCATAGAATACATTCCTATAATTAATTATAACGGAAAATACTAAAAGCAAAATAATATACCACTTACAATTTTTACAAGATGCTATAATTTATATTTTCACACATAAGTTTTTGACAGTATTTGGAGAAAAGACAGTTTCTGTCATGGCCTAGAAAGAAGATAACATGTAAAGTACCAGAGTAAGTTAACTAATTTGATTCCCTTGAATCTTAAAGAGTTATAATAAACATAAAACCTGAATCTTAACAGCAATAACCACCAGTTTTTTTTCTTTTTTGTTTGGTGGGAGGGAGAACAAACCTGTTAATAAGTGCAAAGAAAAATACCTAATATTGACTACAAAAAAATGTAAAACTTAAGTATATTTTTAAAAATTTAATTAAAAGAAAAGGCATTTGACGAAAAGCATTTCCAAACATGACAGGAAAATGGTTATCATTCATAACTTGTAAACAAATATTTCATATCACCTAAGAAGAAAAATAAGTCAAAAGGTAAATAGACAAAATACTTAAGACCCAAAAAGGCAATACAAATGATAGATACACAAAAATGTTCATCCTGATAACATTTTTAAAGCTATCATGTTATCAAATTTTTTTTCAAAACAATAACACTGTTTCCAGAGCTGCCATCAGGAAAAATCCATGGAATTTTTGGAAAAAAAGTTGGTAAGATATATTAAGACTTTAATTAATGTTCCTCTCTCCCTCTCCCTCCTTCTCCTCCTCCATTATCATCTTTTTTTGGTACCAAAGATGGAACCCAAGGGTGCTTAACCACTGAGCCCCACCCCTAGCCCTTTTTATATTTTATTTAGAGACAGAGTCTCACTAAGTTGGTTAGGGCCCTGCTAAGTTGCTGAGGCTGGCTTTAAACTCTTGATCCTCCCACCTCAGCCTCCCAAGCCAATAGGATTACAGGTGTGCGCTACCATGCTCAGCTAATTGTGTTTTTAATCTCTGATTCAATAATATCATTCCTGGATTCCAAGCAAAAATAGGGGGAAAGTTATATGCAAATGTCTAATGCAATACAGTGCAATTTTTTAAAAATGGAAGCAATCTAAATATATAACCATCACAGATTCATTAAGAATGTAACTTATGTACTATAAAGTCCATACAGCACAAGATCTGCTAGAAATGTTTACAAAAAATTTGTGTTCAAGAAAAATGCTTATGCTATTGCGTTAAAAAATTCTAACTAGTGTGCACAGTATGATCTCAAATGTACAGATTTATAGAAAAGAAGATTAAATTACTAAGTATTCTTCCTATTTAAACTCAAGAACTGAAAACAATTTACAAACCAATTTACAAAGGGATATATGAACATTAAAACAGTGTCTGCCTAAGCAACTTTGTTTTAGATTTCTGTATCTTCCCTTTAAAATATTTTGTTTTCTAGCTGGGCACAATGGCGCATGCCTGTAATCCCAGCACTTTGGGAGGCTGAGACAGGAGAATCACAAGCTCAAAGCTAGCCTCAGCAATGGCAAGACACTAAGCAACTCAGTGAGACCCTGTCTCTACATAAAACACAAAATAGGGTTGAGGATGTGGCTTAGTGGTCGAGTACCCCTGAGGTCAATCCCCAGCACCAAAAAAATAAAATAGAATATTTTGTTTTCTAATACATTCAAATTGGACTACTTTTAAAATGAGACTGGTTACTTTTAATATTTGGAAAAAACAATCTTATTGATGAAATTAGTATTAATAGTATAGTGGTCTTAGGAATATGTGAACAGACATATGCATAAGACTAAAATAGTCAAAGTGACCATCAATAAGAAACTGGTCTTATAAACTATAAACATCTACACAATGTAGTACTATGGTGCTATTAAAGTAACTAGGACTATCTTTATATATTTGCTAGAAATCTGAGTAATTCTATAGAATATATTAAGAAAAGGAACATAGCTAAAAGCATATATAGTGTGTAGTATGGATTGGATATGGATTGTTCCCCAAAGGTTCCTGTTCTGGAGGCTTGGTCTTCCGCAGAGCAGTGTTGAGATTGGCAGAACATTTAAAAGGTGGTGCCTAATAAAAGGTAATTAAGTCACAGCAGCATCACTCTTGGAAAGGATGAATGTTAATCTCCCAGAGTCATTAAATTCTCAAGAGAATGAGTTATTGTAAAAAGACCAACTCAGGTACCCTAACTCCCTCTGCTTCTTGTCTCACCATGCGATCTCTTCTTTCATCCTTTCATCCAGTGTAAGGCTGAAGAACCAGGGCTGCCCATTCATAGAACACTCTATAAAATTGTGAGCTAAATAAAGTTCTTTCAAATAAATTTCTTTCTTTATAAGTATCCAGCCTTATTTATCAAAGAAGGGTAATATATAATGTTTATATTTTTTAAAAAGTGGAAAGATAAATCAAATATTTAATTTTAAAAAATGAGTTCTCTAATAATTCCTATAAATAAAAAGAAAATAAATCAATCTACCTACATATACAATTGGTGGCAAAAATACACAAAGTAACCAGTTCAAATAACTTTAAAACACAACTTGACTTTATATCCCTAGTAAGATATATTCCAATGACAAAGAAATATATTAAATGCTATTTTAAAACACAATTTGACTTTATATCCCTAGTAAGATGTATTTTCTTTGTCAAAGAAATATATTAAACACTTAGAGTATTGTTACTCTAAGGCTAATATATGTATTAAGATAAAGCAAATGAGTAATTATTGTTGCTGAGCATAGTCACTAGAATTTGACAGGAAGAAACTAAATTAATCTAATATAAACTCTAAAATTCTGAAGTCCAAAATTTGAGTTACAAGTATCAGTATGAACTTATGATGGTTTCTTTTAAAATATATATATTTCTTAGCTGCCTACTCAAAAATTTTAGAAATAAAAAACAAATGAGCCAGACATGGTGGTGCACGCCTGTAATCCCAGCGGCTCGAGAGGCTGAAGCAAGAGGATTCTAAGTTCAAAGCCAGTCTCAGTGGCTTAGGGAGGCCCTGTCTCAAAAATAATGTGGCTTAGTGGTTAAGCACCTGTAGGTTTAATCCCTGGTACCAACAAAACAACAAATGAGTTACAGTAAACTAGCACCCAAGTGTATATATACCACAGCTTCTTTTTTTTTTTTTTTTTAATGTTTATTTTTTAGTTGTAGGTGACAGAATATCTTTATTTTATTTTTATGTGGTGCTGAGGATCGAACCCAGTGCCTTATGCGTGCTAGGCGAGCACGCTACCACTGCGCCATAATCCCAGCCCCATACCACAGCTTCTTGATCTATTCATCTATTGAAGGGCATCTAGGTGCTTCCACAGTTTAGCAATTATGAATTGTGCTGCTATGAACATTGAAGTGGCTGCATTACTGTAGTATGCTGTTTTTAAGTCTTTAGGGTATAGGCCAAAGAGTGGGATAGCTGGGTCAAATGGTGGTTCCATTCTAAGTTTTTTAAGGTATCTCCATACTGCTTTCCAGATAGGTTGTACCAGTTTGCAGTCCCACCAGCAATGTTTGAGTGTGCCTTTTTCACCACATCCTTGCCGGCACTTTTTGTTGCTTGTATTTTGGATAGCTGCCATTCTGACTGGGGTGAGATGAAATCTGAGGGTAGTTTTGATTTGCATTTCTCTAATTGCTACAGATGTTGAACATTTTTTAATATATTTGTTTATTGATTGTATATCATCTTCTGAGAAGTTTCTATTCAGCTCCTTAGCACATTTATTGATTGGGGATTTTTTGGTGTTTTTTGAGTTCTTTATATATCCTAGAGATCAGAGCTCTATCTGATGTGCATGTGTCAAAAATTTACTCCCAGAATGTAGGCTGTCTGGTATATATACACAATAAAAGAGAATAAAATTATGGCATTTGCAGGTAAATAGATAGAATTGAAAAACATTATGCTAAGTGAAGTAAGCCAATCCCCCCAAAACAAAGGCCGAATGTTCTCTCTGATTAGTGGATGCTGATACATAAGAGGGTTTGGAGTGGGGAATATGGGAGAAATGGAGGAACTTTGGATGGGGCAGGGAGGAGGAATGCGAGTATCAAAAATGGATGAATGAGATGGACATTACTACCCTAGGTGCATGTATAAAAACAAATGGTGTGATTATATTGTTTGCAACCACAGAGATGGAAAATTGAGCTCTATATATGTACTATGACTTGAAATGCATTTAAATAAATAAATCTTAAAAAACAAAACTAGCACCCAAGTGTAGTTTCTAAATGCCACTTCCCAAAAAAAGAAACTAAAGCTCCTTGTAAATGTCTAATTTCATATCTGAGGGAGAAAACATAAAAGAACAATCAGAGAATCCAGAGATTTGGTCATTTCAGAAAGCAAGGAAGCTATCAGACACTACTGATGGAGTGCCAAAAGGGATAGAGAGCCAATTTGAAGAAGCTCCTACTAGCCAAAGATGGGAAATGTTCATCATCACTAGAATTATATCAGTAAGTGATTAAAACAGATCAAACATATTTAAGTTCATATCATATATTTTTTAAAAATCAGTCACCTTTGGAAGATGCTAGGGAACCTACTCATTAATTAGAAAATCGATACATAGAGGGAAAAAAATAAAACAAGTATATTGCCTATAACGCCAAAAGCTGTATCTTAAAATAACAAAGTGGCACATCAGGGAAAGCATTTCTTTATAGAATTATATTACAAAATAGATGGAAAAGAAAATATTAAAATGAAGGAATTAGAATATTGGTATTTTACAACCACTAATGATATAGTAAAGCTAGACAATGATCACTAATGGCTATAACACCAAGTGTTATGATTTGTATATAAGGTGTTCCCCCAAAAGCTGCTGTGTTAATAAAAGAATATTCAGAGGTGAAATGACTGGATTATGAGAGCTATCCCCTAATCAGTCCATTCTAGTTTAAATGGACTGAGTGCTAACTATAGGCTATTGGAACATGGCTAGCGGAGGCAGGTTACTGGGGGCAAGTCCTGAAAGGGTTCATCTTCTCTAAAGCTCCTTCCCCTTTCTCTGTTTCTAAGCTGCCATGAGGTTAGCAGCACTCCTCTGCACACCCTTCTGCCATGGTGTTCTGCCTCACCTTGGGCCTAGAGCAATGGAGTCAGCCCACTATGGACTAAACCTCTCAAACTATGAGCCAAATGAACTTTTCTTCCTCTAAGTTGTTCTTATCAGCTATTTTGGTCACAGTGATGCAAAGCTAACATACTGTGGAAAAGAAACAACTGGACATTATGTGCCTCCTGATAGTACACAACAGTAACTCTGAAGTAATTTGCACTCCCACCCAAAAGAGTTAAATCTGAATTTGATCAATCCTCTAAATGTAAATGACAATTTACAGAAAATAAAAGGTGTTAGGTCCTTAGGCCAAAGTAACTCCATTTTTAAAATCAGCACCTGCCCACCAGGCATGACCTTCCCATTAGGCCCGCCCCCAAAGATCCTTCACTAGCAAAACTACAACAAAGATGCCGAGTGACAATCACAGGACCAGATGGGTTATTTTTTAACTACCTCATTGTACGTGACTATATAATTAAGAAGTTTTTTCCAGCAGGCTGTTACGCCTTGCAGAAGGGCAACCTGGCAGATAGATATCCTCTGTCAATACACCTTTGCTTGAACTCAGAGATGTGTCTCTCATGGATGTTTGTGCTAGCTACGCTAACACAAGGGACAGAAGGATAGAAGTACAAGGAAACTGACAGCAAAATCCAAACTAAGGCAAACTCTATAAGAAAAATGTTTCTTCAACAAATAAATTGCAAGCAGAACAGGAAGAGGGTTTATATATATATATTAAGAGAGTCTTAAGAAACAATAAAAATTGTAACCTATGGACCTTATTTCAATCCTGATTCAAAAAAAAAGTTGTATAAAAAAGTAACTGAGAAAGTTTAAACATTGACTGGCTGTTTAATATTAAGGAAGAACTACTGCTTTAGGTAAAATAGTGATATTGTGGTTGGTTTGCTGGAAAATTTTCTCTCTTAGAGGTATTTGTTCAAATACATGTAAGATTAAATGTCTGAGATTAGTTTCTAAATAATCTAGGGGGAATGAAATAAGATTTGCAATGAGTTGGTAGTTTTGTAAACTGGTGATAAAGACTTATAGCTTCATTATCCTGATACTTCTGTATTTGTTTGAAATTTTCCTTAGTAAAAAAAATGATTAAAAAAAATGAAATACAAACTTAGGCTTTTTGTTTGTTTGTTTGGTGCTGGGACTCCACACAGAGCCAGTTGCATACTAAGCATACACTCTACCATACACTTATATCCCAAACCCAAACCTAGAACTTTGATCGTACTTTTGATATATTAATATCTAGCAATATCAGTCTCTGTCAAAATTCATTATTGGTTCTGAAGTCAGTAGATACTAATATTTTAAAAGTACCCAACGTCATTCCTTATGGAAATAGAAAAGGCAATCATGAAATTCATTTAGAAGAATAAGAAACCCAGAATAACCAAAGCAATCCTTAGCAAGAAGAGTGAAGCAGGAGGCATCACAATACCAGACCTTAAACTATACTACAAAGCTATAGTAACAAAAACAGCATAGTACTGGCACCAAAATAGACATGTAGACCAATGGTACAGAATAGAAGACATAGAGACAAACTCACTTAAATAGTTATCTTATACTAGACAAAGGTGCCAAACACGTACAGTGGAGAAAAGATAGCCTCTTCAACAAATGGTGCTGGGAAAACTGGAAATCCATATGCGGCAAAATGAAACTAAACCCCTATCTCTCACCATGCACAAAATTCAACTCAAAGTGGATCAAGGACCTGGGAATCAGACCAGAGACCCAACGCCTAATAGAAGAAAAAATAGGCCCAAATCTTCATCACGTCAGATTAGGACCTTACTTCCTTAACAAGACCTCTATAGCACAAGAAGTAAAATCAAGAATCAATAAATGGGATGGATTCAAACTAAAAAGCTTCTTCTCAGCAAAAGAAACAATCAATGAAGTGAACAGAGAGCCTACATTCTGGCAACAAACCTTTGCCACACACACATCTGATAGAACACTAATCTCCATGATATATAAAGAACTCAAAAAACTTAACATCAAAAAAACAAACAACCCAATCAATAAATGGGCCAAGGAGCTGAACAAACACTTCTCAGAAGAAGATATACAATCAATCAACAGACATATGAAAAAATGTTCAACATCTCTAGCAATTAGAGAAATGTAAATCAAAACTGCTCTAAGATTTCATCTCACACCAGTCAGAATGGCAATTATCAAGAATACAAACAACAATAAGTGTTGGCGAGGTTGTAGGGGGAAAGGCACGCTCATACACTGGTTGTACCAATTTGCAGTCCCACCAGCAATCTGGAAAGCAGTATGGAGATTCCTTAGAAAACTTGGAATGGAACTACCATTTGACCCAGCTATCCCACTCCTTGGTGTATACCCAGAAGACTTAAAAACAGCATACTACAGCAACACAGCCACTTCAATGTTTACAGCATCTCAATTCACAATAGCTAAATTGTGGAACCAACCTAGATGCCCTTCAATAGATTAATGGATAAAGAAACTGTGGTACACACACACAATGGAATATTACTCTACAATAAAAGAGAATGAAATTATGGCATTTGCAGGTAAATGAATGGAGTTGAAGAATATCATGCTAAGTGAAATAAGCCAATCCCAAAACCAAATGCTGAATGTACTCATTGATAAGTGGATACTGATCCATAATGTGGAGGAGGACACAGGAAGAATGGAGAAACTTTTGGTCACAGGAGTGGGGGGGAGGGGACATGTGGACAGTAAAGATGGTGGAATAATATGGACATCATGGCCCTCGCTTCATGTTATGACTGCATATATGATGTGATTCTACATTACATACAACCAGAGAAATGAAAAGTTGTGCTCCAATCTGTGTACAATGAATCAAAATGCATTCTGCTATCATGTATACCTAAGTAGAATAAATTAAAAAATAAAAATAAAAATAAATATAATCATCCTGAATCTTTCACTCTGCAATCCTGAAAGAAAACACTTCCACATGAAAAAGGAGAATGGGTAAGAGCAAAGAAGTATCTTCACCTCATTGGCTGTGCAAATTTGGATTTTACCCAACCTATCAATCTAAATCTAAAATCTTAAAAATTTTATCTGTAAAATAGGACTATTAATAGTAACTGCCTTAGAGAATTGCTGTAAGCATTAAATGGGATAGTTCAATAACTATCACAATTAAGTACCTGGTAAACATCAGCAATTTTATTTATAATTCAAACACAAGTCTTTGACAAGGACTTATTATTTGCTTTGCTAATAATATAATAAAAAGATGATTTCAAGATGGCAGATTAGAGGCACCCAGCACTTGCCTGCTTTTCCACAAGGTAGAACCAAAATAATGAGTGTAGTTGCTTGTTGAGAGAGTGTGCCTGAATTCAAGAGTAGAGAGAAAGACACCTTGAGAAACCCAGGCATTTTGGATATTGGAATAGTGGGAGAAACAGTATCCCAGCACTGATCTCAGAGCAGCATGGCAAAGAGAGAAAAAATACTTCACTAACAGGGTACAGGTGAAAGGGGAAGTCCAAGAGAGCTACACTAGAACAGAATTTGGAACCCTGCAGTCATAAACTCTAAACAGATAAAGTACCAGGAAGTGCATAGTGAGCTGACTCTGGAAAACTTCTCCCACTTCCCAGTGTATTCTCACAGAGCTGTAACTGGGAACCAGACTGAGAAGGGTCTGTTACCTGAGCTTACTGCTCTGGAGATCTGAAGGTTCCACATTTTCCTATCTCAGGGACCCTAGACCCTGTAGCAATTTCACAATAGTGGTTAAGTGAGTATCTGCCTCAAGAATTGGTTTGGCCCAGGTAAGAAACCTAACACAAACCTGATGAGAATTCTGAGATGGGAAACCAGATTGTGAGGTGGAGGCAAATAGAAGGTACTTCCCTTTAAAATCTGCAGTTTGGGAAACCTGACAAGTCCTTGAGAGTAAATAGTCACGTATGATATGGCATGCAAGCCATGTATGGGAGCACCAGGATTGTGGGTGGTGAACTGTGCACAACCCACTGTACCCTCCCAGTACAGCTCTTAGGTAGCCCATAGCTCTTTCTACCCACTGGGCATCTGGGGAGAAACCGGATTTTCCCAGGGAATAAAGTTCAAAAAATTCCAGGGAGAATCTTTGCTTAGTGAAATCTGAATTCTGTACTACTTTGCTAACACACTGCAGCTCCAGCCTTTGTCCCATCTTCAGAGTGCATAGCCCAAAAAGCTACAGAGAGAATCTTTGCTTGGATTGCTCTGCATTCTGTGCTAGCCCATTTCAGCATGAAAAACAGCTGAGAGGAATTCCAACTAGCTTCAGCCACAAATAATTCCTGCTAGCCACCTGGCAAGCAAAACAAAAAAGGAATGGAGAATGGGGGGCTGTGAATAATCCTTAGTCTTCTTTCTATTCAGAGTGCACAGCCTAAGAAGACCCACAGAGAAGGCTTGATCAGCCTAAACTGCAATTATTATACATTTTTCCTTTTCTACTCTTTAATTTCCCTTTTTTCAACTTTTTAAATTTTTTTAAAATACTTTTTTAGTTGTTGATGGACTTTTATTTATTTACACGTGGTGCTGAGAATCGAACCTAGTGCCTCATGCATGCCAGGCAAGCACTCTACCACTGAGCCACAACCCCAGCCCCCAACTTTTTAAATTTTAACTTTAAATTTTAAAAATCTTTTATGCTAAATGTTTTCCCCTTATCTCTTATTTTGCTCCCCTCATCCCCAACAGTAACTAGGCATCATGCCAGGACTTTACACATATTGGGTAGGTCCCACTAAGAGGAATTGCACCTAGCACCAGCCATGACTTGGTCCTGCTCAAACCTTGGCAGATACTTCAGCTTAAAGAAGATAGGGAACAGAACCCCCTAACTAATGGCCCATTCCCAAGTGGGCACAAATGGGGGCAAGGTCTGACATTTCCCTCCTGGGTAGTCACCCCCTCTGTAACAGCAGAGAGAAATAACAAAGCCATTTTGGGCACTGCGCCTATGAGGGTCCTCAGCATTGGTTTTTTCCACATCCTGTCAGATAGCACGTCACTGACAATTCCGAATTTGAGTGCCATAGAGTGGAAGCTGTGATCTGGGTCCCTGCATTTCCACATGAAACACCAGAAACTGCACCAATGTCTAAACAGAGAATAAAATCTTCAAGTCCTTCACCATGATTAGAAGGGTCCATATGAGAACTGCTTTCAAGTAATAATGCCTATGGAAACCCCCGCCACCTGATAGAGGCATATATTCCCATTGTAGGAGTAACCACAGAAAGTGCCACTCCACCCTTCTGTCTATACCACACCTAGTTAAATTACCAAAGGGATCTCACTCTTGCAATGCCTTCCAAAAAAAAAAGGGCTTCTCAAGTTCCAATACACAGCACATTGTGTCAAAACTTACTAATCACAGTTGAAGACACCACAGGGAGATTATATTATGAAGTCCAGTTGGAATTAAATCCAGCACTACACCATAAACTGATATCCAAGATACATCATCAAGAGAAGGCCAGTTAAGAAGTCCCTCACATAAAAGTGGAAGAGATATCCATCCCAAGAGATGTGCAAATCTCAACATACAAACACAAAAAATATGATAAAACAAGGCAATATGAAATCTTCTAAAGTTCATAGATCTATAGTAACAGATTCCAAAGATATCAAAGTAGATAATACTGGATAAAAAATTCAAAAGAATAATTTGTTAAAGCTCAGTGTATTCCGAGAGAACACAAATAAATGACTGAATGAACTAAGACAGACAATGCAAGAATTTCAGTAAATAGAGTTTTTGAAAAAGAACCAAATAGAAATATTGGAAATGAAAAGTTCATTTAAGTCAGATAAAAATTCAGTTGAAAACCTCACCAACTGATTAGATCAAGTAGAAGAAAGATTATCAGAGATCTAAGACAAATCTGATGAAATATTACATTAAGATAGAAATGGGGGTGGTGGTGAACAAAACATAAAAAAACTCTGGGAGACCATTAAAAGACCAAGCATCCACATAACTGGTATACTCATGGGAAAAGAGCTACAGGCTGAAGACACAGAAAAACCCATTCAATGAAATAAAAGCAGACAATTTCCCTACTCTTGGGAAAGACATGGACATCCAGGTATAGGAGGCACTTAGAACTGCATATAGACATGACCAGAAAGAATCTCTCAAGATATATTATAGTTACTATGTCAAAAGTACAGTATGAAGAAAGAAAATAAAAATCTGCAAGAGAAAAGTACCAAGACACATTTAAAGACAAACCCATTAAACAAATACAAATTTCTTAGTAGAAATTCTGTAGGCCAGGACAGCATGGAATGAAGTATTATAAATTCTGAAAGAAAACAAATGTCGGGGCAGCAGTTGTGGTTCAGTGGTAGAACGCTTGCCTGGCATGTGTGAGGCCTTGGGTTTGATCCTTAGCACTGCATATAAATAAAAAAAAGGTCCATTGACAACTAAAAAGAAATGGAAAAAAACACAAGTGCCAACCAAAAGGTTATAGTCAGCAAGATTATCCTTCAGAATCAAAGGATCAATAATTATTAATTTATAATTAATCAAAATATTAATTATTAATTAAGATAAGCCTAAACTAAGGGAATTTATGACAAGACCAGCATTAAAAAACAGTGAATCCTACACTCAGTAGAGGAAGAAAGATAAACACAATTACAGAGCATAGGAAAGGATAAATATAACCAGAACAATAGACAGGCAAATGAGAAATAGGAAAGATTCAAACATTATCAATACAGTACACAATCAAACTTCTAAAGAGAAAAAAACAAACATACAATATTTAAAACAACCACAAGAAAAACAATAAAATGACAAGTACATACCTTTCAATAATAACCCTGAATATAAGTGGTCTTGATTCTCCAATTAAAAGATGCAGACTTGCTGAGTAGATTAAAAAACAAGACCAAAGAACAAACTCACCTCTTCTGCAAAGACACACAGACTGAAAGTGAAAGGCTAGAAAATAAAATCCAAAGCAAACAGAATCCAAAAGCAAGCAGGAGGAGCTATTCTTATATCCAACAAAATACACTTTAAGACAAAATCAAGAGAGACAAAGAAGGTTGTTACATATTAACCAAGAGAACAATTCATCAAGAAGGTATAATAATTATAAATATACATGCACCAAACACTGGAGCACCTAATTTTATAAAACAAACACTACATAAACAGATTGTTCCCAATACAATAGTGGGTAACTTCAATACCTTAATCTCACCAACAGATCATCCAGACCAAAAAAAAATCAACAAAGAAACATCAGAGATAAATTACACTATAAATCAAATGGACTTAAAAGACATCTACAGAATATTCCATCCAACAGCTGCCAAATACTATTCTTTTCATTAGCACATGTAACACTGCCCCCATAGAACATATATTAGCTCACAAAGCAAGTCTTAACAAATTCAAAAACTTGAAATAATTTCTGCATCTTATCTGATTACAGTAGAATAAAATTAGAAATCAACACCAAGAGAAATTGCAGAAATGATACAAATACAGAGACTAAACACACTATTGAACACTGCATCATTTAAGAAACCAGAGGGGAAATTTAAATACCTCTTGAATCAAACTGAAATGGAAACCTAACATATCAAAACATGTGGGATACAGAGAAAGGAGTATCAAGAAGGAAGTTTAGAGCGATGACTGCTTTGGTGAAAAGACAGATCTCAAATAAATAACTTAATAATGCATTTTAAGATCTTAAGAATACACCAAATCCGCCAGGGGACACGGGTGGTGCATGCCTTTAATCCCAGCACTTTGGGAGGCTGAGACAGAAGAATTGTGAGTTCAAAGCCAGCCTCAACAATGGCAAGGCACTAAGCAACTTAATGAGACCCTGTCTCTAAATAAAACACAAAATAGAGCTGGGGATGTAGCTCAGTGGTAGAGTACCTCTGAGTTCAATCCCTGGTACCAAAAAGAAAAAGAAAAAGAATACACCAAATCCAAAATCAGCAGAAGGGAAGAAATAATAAAGATCAGAGAAAGAATAAATAAAATAGAGACCAAAGGAGCAATACAAAGGAGCAATGAAACAGAGTTGGTTCTTTCAAAAGACAAACAAAATTGACAAACTTTTGGCAAAACTTACCAAAAGAAAAAGAGAACCAAATAAATAAAATCAGAGGTTAAAAAAAGAAAATATTACTGCAGACACCACTGAAATTCAAAGGATTATTAGGGAATATTGCAAAAAACTCTATGCTAACAAACTGGAAAATCTAGAGGAAATGGACAAATTTCTGGACACATGTGACTTACCAAAATTGAACTAAGAATGTATATATAAAACAAAAAACTAAGTATAACAATAACAAGTAATAAGATGGAATCATTTTTTCTTTTTTTTTGGTTGTTGATGGATCTTTATTTTATTCATTTGTTATTTATATGTGGTGCTGAGGATCAAACCCAGTGTCTCACACATGCTAGGCAAGCACTCTACCACTGAGCTATAGCCCCAGCCCCAAGACTGAATATTTTTCAAAAATCTCCCAATGAATTCACTGCCAAATCTCATCAGATTTTTAAAGAACAGCAATGTTCCTCAAACTATCCATAAAATAAAAAAAGGAATCCTTTTAAACTCATTCTCTGAAGCCAGTATTACCCTGTTACCAAAACCTTGTGAGGACAAAAATAAATAAAACAAACTATAGACCAGCATCCTTGATGAACACAGATGTAAAAATTCTCAATAAAATACTTACAAATAGAATTCAATAGCACATATCAAAAAGATCATATGCCATGATCAACTTGGTTTCACATTCCAGAGTCATATAATTCAATAAACATAATACAGAACATAAAGAGAATCAAGGAAAAATATCACTTGATGATATCACTTTATGAAAAACATCTCAAGAAATAGTCTCTAACAGAACTCAAATTCCTCCATGGTAAAACACCTGAACAAATTAGGTATAGAAGGATCATACCTCAATATAATGAAGGCTATATATGACAAAACCATAGCCAAAATCATACTGAATGGTGAAAAATTGAAAGCATTTCTTCTAAGATCAGGAACAAGACAAGGGTGCCCACTCTTATTACCCTTCTTCAATAAAGTACTAGAAATTTAGCCTGAGCAATTACTAACAGAAAGAAATAAAATGCATATAAATAGGAAAGGAAGTCAAATAATCCCTGTTTACTGATATGATTTTATGCGTAGAAAATCCTAAACACTTTACCAAAAGACTTCTAGAACTAATAAATTCAATAAAATAGCAAGATATAAAATCAACATAAAAAATCAGTAGCTTTTCTATACATCAATAATGAACTCACTGAGAAAGAAATCAGGCAAGTAATTCATTCACAATAGTCACAAAACAATAATAATAATACAATAATATTACATTATCACATATGTGTGTGATTTTATGTGTATATACATGTGTATATTATATGAAAACTAATTAAATAAAAGATAACTTGAAAGTAGGGGCTATTTAGAAACTAGGAAGGATACTCGTGGGAAGGGAGTGAGGAGAGAGTATGAGGGAAGGTAGAAGGGAAGGTGGACATGATCAATGCACTGTTATATATGTGTATAGAAATGTCATAGAGAAACTCATTAATTTATAAAATTAATGTGTTAATAAAATATAATTTTGTGTATTAGTATTTATACATCATTTATATATGAAATATATAATATTTAGCATCCTATGGGAAAAATTAAAAGTAAATTATAGGGAAAAATAAGTCATTCTGTTCATATTTGCATAATAGAAGATTTATTCCATTAAATCAGAGCAATTTTTAATGTCAACAGGGAAGAATCCATAATACACTTTTATTTTCCCTCCTCTCAAATATATCTAGTTACACAACAAAAATAGGAAATGTACATCACTCCATTATCTAAGTCCCATTCCCTATGATAGGCATTTTAATAGCTTATACTTTTATGCTTAGAGTAGTTCTCATTCATAATGGCTTTGTTTTCCATAGTTTCAGTTACTCATGGTCAAATGAGTCTAAAAATATTAAGCAGCAATTCCAGACATAAATAATTCATATGTTCTAAATTGCACACTATTGGATTATTCAAGATGGTGGATTAAAGGAAAGCTACATTTCCATTTGCTCCATGGCTTGGGATTCAAGTAGCAAGAGTATTACTTCTTAGTGAGGGGGTTGAAAGAAGGAATTCCCTGAAATTCAATACTGGATAGTCAGTTTTTTGGAGACTCAGAAATTTGTGTGCATTGAACAAAGTACAAGAAAGAATCCTCATTGGAGCCAAGCTTGTTGTAGTGATGGTAGCAGCACTGGTTCACCACAGAGGGGAGGGATAGCACAAACACAACAAACTTGGAATGGAAAAACATGTGGAAAAGAAAAGTGGCCTGAATATAGCAGATTCAGAAGCTGCACAACATACTGTACCAACTGGCAAGCAAAGAACTAAAGTGGGAGCCATCTTGAGGAGGTCATACTGTTTGCTGCTGCAGGAGCCTGGGAAATCAAAGCAAATATTGGGAAATCAAAGCAAATATTGCCACACTTTTCCATCAAGTGCCTATTGTGTACCATAAATTGTACCTAGCAGAACATGATTGAAATGGGCACAGAGAAGATTGTACCTACGGGGATTCAAATCACAGATACAGAGGGGAGTGGTGTAACTTACTTTGCCTTTGAATCCAAAAGCTCATGGGACCAACTGAAAAGGATCAAGAAACTGAACAGGTGGGCATGAAAACACTTTGGCACTAAGCCTGGAAAGCTGTATTCATGGATGTAGACTGAGAGACCTGTGGGAGGGTTGGTTCCCCTGCCCTATGAGTAGAATTCTCCAGAGACTTCTAAGATCCAGATTCCCAGCAGAGATCAGCATCTGCCTTGCCCTAGGGATGTGCTGATCTAGTCTCTCCAGAGAACACAACACTGAACGAAGTCCAGGAGGCCTGATTACTGCTATACTCCACTGAAATTCCCCACTTAGAAATCCACCAACAGCCCCACCCTGCAAGTACACTGATCTAGTCTGTCCAGACAAAACTCCAATGGACAGTACTGCCCATTCCAGACATAAATACCTTCCCTGGTAAGAAGGGTAGCGAAGAGCCATTTCAACCAGCCTCAGTTACAGGCCATTCCAATTGATAGCTCAGTGAGCACCACAAAATGAGGAAGGGTTTAACAACCCCTGCCCTTGCTTTAAGGGGTATAGAGCCAGAAATGAAAAGAAGGACAGTTGGGCATAAGCAGTGTTCATTCATCCTTGTTAACACTTTTAACCACCTCAGTGGATACAATTCTTTCATTTTTCATTAAGAATCTTGTGTGTGTGTGTGTGTTCTTACTATACAGATGGGTTCATGAATATATGGTTCATGGATGTGTACACATACACATATTTGG
>PVHX01005647.1:73404-109864 GCA_004024805.1 Geosciurus inauris | reverse complement strand
AAAGAAGGAAGGAATGAAAGAATGATTTAACCCAAGGTTCTCCTATAACACAAAATTATGGGTCATTCGCATGAAAAGAACTGATATTTGTCACTGTAAATAATGGAATACTGGGCTGGGATTGTGGCTCAGTGGCAGAGCGCTTGCCTCGCATGCATGAGGCACTGGGTTCGATCCTCAGCACCACATAAAAATAAATAACTAAAATAAAGATATTGTGTCCACCTACAACTAAAAAAAGAAAGAAAGAAAGGAAAATAATGGAATACTATATGAGGTTTGGAATGTAAGTCTGAGTAAAGTAAACAGATCCAGATTGTTGGTATTCTGATAGTATTAAGGATAGGACTTCAATTTGAAGTTGCTGCTTGCCTAACATTCTGCATGATGATTTTGTCTTTCCTTACCGTGCATCCCATCATACAATCTGGGTTTTTCTTTTGATCAAAACATATCTCTTTTCATAGGATTAAAACCATCACCATCCCATATAATTAAGGAAAAAAGTAAACTGAACATTCCCTTTTGGAACATGAAGACTCCCTGAAAGTGCCAAAAGAATTTGAAATGCTTTAAGATTGAGATTATACACTCAGTCAAATCAGCTATTTCAAATCAGCAATTATAAATTACTAGCTTTGTGCAAGGATTTAGAATATAAGTAGAACTAGAAAAGAAGTTATTCTCTGAAAGGAAAGTGGGTGTTTTCACAATCCCATTCATAAAAACCAAAGACAAGTCCATAAACTTTTCTATGGCCTTACTGCAGAGAAAAAGAAACCCCACGGTTTCTATTTGTTAAAATGCATCAGCTTTCATGTCCTGTGAGAATAAAGAATGCTTGACCCTGCATGGGGCGGGGTGGGGGGGGGGTGTAAATCTTATGCAGGACATTTTGTGTAAGTTAAAAAAAAAAAACATTTTGTCATGCAAACGTGTCTTTTTACTCATCAGGAAACACCACTATGGTGTTGTGAACTGGATCTCTAATAAACCCTGAAGTTTTCATTGATGGGAAAGACCTGAAAGGAGGGGTAACATGGGAGTCCCACTGTGTGCCAGGCTCTGTGCTAGGAAATGTAATATAAACTATTACATTAAGAAAATAGCTTACAATATTAGTTTCTGTCTCCAAGTTTTGAAGATTGCTGAGGGTTATTTAAAACATTTTCTCCTTTAATTGTTGTTTGAAAAACTTTGGGAAAGTATTTCTTTCTTTTGTACTAACCCCTTCATTTAAAGAAGGCAAAAAAAAAAATCTTTCCCCTGATTGAGGTCAAGTATTGCGCCAGCCTGTTTTACAACTGCCCAAAAAGTAGTAGAACCTCTGTAGCATTTTCAGTTATCCTTCCTTTCCATCTCCCAGTCCCCATTATAAACTAATGGATATTTCAATATGAGGACTCTTGTGTGTTCATGACTATGATAAATGAGGTGTGGCCAAAGTGGCTTTGCAAGCAGCCATAATATCCCCTGGAGAAGTCATTTATATAATTAAATATTGCAGCATCTGAACATGGAACAGGGTGTGACCCACCGCTGCATCTGAGGTACTCTCAAACAGCGTCAGCCACTTCCTACAGCTGCCCAGTTAGATGGCACCTCAAGCCTTGCTTCTCCACCTTGCCGACCTGGAGAGCTGCTTCAAACACAGCTAGCTACACTCTCTTCACATTTCTCACCTTGATTCTGCTGAGAATTCACTTTTCTTCACTTAAACTAATTTAATCTTTTTGTTGTTTTTGTCTGTGTAATCTCAATCTTTTAATCTTTTGTTGTTTTCTGTGTTGAGTTTGGCTATATTAGCTCAGCTGTTTTAAGTTTTGAAATAAAGAATATGGAACTTTGACTATCATCATTTAATTAGTCAAGTGTCACACTATTTGCTCTATTTAGATAATTGTTATTTTCTTTACACAAATAATTCCATTTTTCTCATAATCCCCATAGCTACCTCATGAGGTACATATTATTATCCCCATTATACAGAGAAGGAATCTGAGCATTATAGATTAAGTTAGAAATGAGTAGGACAGTGATAATGATTCAAACCCAAGCTTTGACTCACAAAACAACTTTTCTTAACCATTAGGCAACACTGCCCATTGAGTAGCTGACATAAAATGGTACATTAATATATAATCATAAATTATCTTCAACTATATCTTTAAATTATATATTTTTAAAAATCATTTTTGTAGCCAGGTACAGTGGCGCACACCTGTAGTCTCAGCACTTTGGGAGGCTGAGATGGGAGGATCGAGTTCAATGCCAGCCTCAGCAATGGTGAGGTACTAAGCAACTCAGTGAGACCCTGTCTCTACATAAAACACATTTAGGGATGGGGATGGGGCTCAGTGGTCGAGTACCCCTGAGTTCAATCCCCCATACCAAAAACAAAAAAGATTTTTGTAAGGCTAAATTTAGGCTCTGTGGATGCCACAGAGAATTTGAGAAATGCTCTGGATCCTCCACTCAGAGGGAAAAAAGCACACTCCACATATTTAACAGATCTAGACAACTTTAAGGGTGTCTTCCTGATAGTTCTGACTCCTTCTCAGTCACAGGCTAATGTCGCCAGTCACCTCTCTGCAGGGATTACTAGCAAGCCCTCTCTTATATGCTTTTACTTTCTACTGAAGTGAAATGTAGCATTTCCATTACTACCTCCTGGCCATGATGTAGGGAAATGGCTCATAATAGTCTTTCATACTGCTGAATTCCCATACCTTCAACAGTGATGTTAAAGGTAGTGTGGCCTTTTAACCCCACCAACCTCAGTGTTGCGTTGTTTCGCTGCTGCTGGTATAATTCCCCTCCTGTTGAAACAGTCTTGATTTGTATATTACAATATATAACAAGGCATGATTCATTTTCCTAGCAAAGTAACATTCAGAGAAAAGGGTTTGACCACAGGCATAATCAAACACTTAGGGCAAGCTAGAATTGTATGGTGGTTAAGAGTCCAAGCTTTGGACTAAGGTGCTACAGCTTCAAGTCTGGGTTCTGCCACCTACTTTCTGTGTAGCTTGAACAATTTACCTTACCTTCTCTGAGTTTCTTAATCTGCAAAATGGGGATAATACCATACATCCTGCATGGTGTGAGTTGGTGTTAAGTGATATTAGATAGAAATTCACAAAACTTGATACTGATAATGGGTATTATTTTTACATTATTTTTAATAATTTTCAATGCACTGTTCTCTGGTATAATTTAACAAAAAGATAATATGGCCAATAGACAGTTTCTACACATATTTATCATTGCTAAGAACAACATGTAGAATGAAACTATGGACTTTTTGCCTGAACTTAAAAGAAACCAGATCAATTAAATTTCTGATTTTTGAGGAATTAGGGCACAATAAAAATGCCTAGGGCTGGAGATATAGCTCAGTTGGTACAGTGTTTGCCTTGCATGCACAAGGCCCTGTGTTCAATCCCCAGCACACATACACACAAATACAAAAACAAGCCTAAAGATAAAATCATATGCCTTACACAATCTTTAATCATTTGAAAGATTCTCTGTACTTAGGGGTATACTAATAGATATTAATCATTATTACATAATAGAAATGTACAGAATAACAGGGGTTACCATTTGATAAAGCAGATGTACAGAGTAATAGGGGTTACCATTTGATAAAATATCATTTATTCTTTTACTATAGTAAAATATTCTCTGATGTATGCTTTTATTAATATGTCATCTGGAAGATTTATTTTTAAATAATATTGAGACTTTAATGGGTTCTCAATGGATGCTTACTGAATGAAAGGCTGTGTGGAAAACAATAGATGCCAGGCAGTACCTGAGCACCTTTATGTATTCTCTCTTGTTATTTCTCATAATTTCTAGCAGGATAAAGATTATATGCCTACTTTATGTTTGAAGAACTACATGTTAGAAAATTTAATTTCTAATGAACACACCTAGAAGTTGTATAATGTAACTACTAATTAATACAGCAAGATTCCAATCTTGGCCTAACTTCAAAAACTCAGATTGTTTTTACTATACTCCGCTGTCTACCAGATTTTACAGAGAAAGATATGTGATTTTTAAACCAGTCAGGAACTCTGTTTACAAAATGTCTACTTTCCTACTATCAATCTAATAACCCCAAGGGGGAAAATGGCAAAGGTTAAAGAATGTGTATACAGGCCAGGTGTGGCACATGCCTGTAATCCCAGCAGCTCAGGAGGCTGAGACCAGCCTCAGCAACTTAGTGGGGTCCTAAGTAACTCAGTGAAACTCTGTCTCTAAATAAAATACAAAACAGAGCTGGAGATAGCTCAGTGGTTGAGTGCCTTTGGGTTCAAACCCCAGTCCAAAAAAAAAAAAAAAAATACAGAATAGGTATACAGAACATGCTCTCTCTTGAAAAAATAGGGAGATTTAAATTTAAAACATAGATAGAACTGTGATCTAAGGTAACTATTCAATTAAAAAAAACAACACTTCTTCTGGCTTATAATGTGGCTTCACCATACACAAGCTGCCAACCCAAACTAATTAGAACATCAGTTGCAAACATAACTTGGCAAGTTACTTACATACTAATTTGAATAAAGCATCACAAAGGGCACATGAAAACTTATGCATAAATCAAGAGAATTTCTCCAATTTTAATGAGTCATATTTTTTAGGAGATAAGCCATAGTTACAAAAGTTAGTTATATGCCAATTAAGGAAGTTATAATCATAAACAATTTGCCTGTGCCTGGAATAAAATTCAATAAATCTAGGGTCAGTTTCTTTTCATCTGTGCAAAGAAAATAGTAGTAACTTATTTATATAATTATTACCAAGAAATTGGGGCGAAATTGTTCAAATTTAAGAACTAGATTACAAATTCAGCATCAAGTGGCACTCTAATATGAACTAAAAATTCAGGCACATAGTTAATTAGTAGTAAGTACTACCAATAAGGAATAAGTACCAATTTAGCCCTTGAATATATCACCTGTAGAGCCAAGAAGACCAATGAAAGCTAAAGATTTATGAGTTTTGAAAACCTCACAGAATAAAGAGAATAAATATAGTAGAATTCATTGATTTTATAACCTTTTATGTTAGCTTTTTGTTGCTGTAACTAAAATACCTGACAAGAATAACTTAAAGGAGGGAAATTTTATTTTGGCTCATGATTTCTAAGATTTCACCCATAATCGGCTGACTCCCTTGCTCTGGGCCCCAAGTAAAGCAGCACATCATGGTGGAAAGGTATGGCAGAAGGAAGCTGCTCAGGACACGGTGATGGGGAAGCAGAGAGATGGAAGGGGAAGGGGCTGCAGGAAAAATGAAGATTTCCAGGGAACACCTCCAGCGACCACCTCCTCCAGCCATACCCTATGTGCCAGCAATTGCCACCCAGAATGGACTGACTAGGTCACAGCTCACATACCTAATCATTTTACCTCTAAATATTCCTGCACTAACACAGGAACTTTGGCAGGGACACCTCATATCCAAATCACAACACCTTTACAACCCAGGCTTCTCAAAATGGTGCCAGATCCCCTTGTTGTGGAAGTAGTTGAACTTAATTTTTCTGCTAGGATCAAATTGTTATCAAGAGCCAGAAGTATAGGCACAAAAGGAAGTACAATGTCTAAAGACAAAAATATGCAAGTTAAGTCTGTTATAAAAGCCAAAAATAGCACCTAAGTGCCTTGTTTTATTCATGAGACAGTGCCGGAAATCACTGACAGAAATGAACCAGTTAGGAAATCTCAGCCAAAGCCAAAGATTTCTCTAGAATTCAGTCTTCTCTCTTGAGTGTAACTTTATTATATAGCCCAATAATAAAGTTCAGAAACCAAGTATTTTTCACAACTTCATGATAACTTACAGACATGATCAATGCTATAAAAACTGACCATGTTCATAAAAACAAAATCACAGTACTCCACCTCTGAATGTAACAAAGGCAATGAAAACTTGGGACCTGAGCAAGAGTGCTTAAGTAGCCCAGAATTCAACAGCGTAGGAAAGGATTATGAAAGCTTAAGAAACCTCTCATGGATGCTTAGGCATTCATTTTGTCAACTCTTCATTTTTTCCTTAAATGTCCTAAGTTACAAATGTGCAAAAAAAAAAAAAAACCTTGGGGAAATAAAAAAAATCATCACTATTATCTCTGCCATCTTAATTATTCATAATATTCCCAGGAAATCTTCATTTTTTCAGGTATACAAAACCCTTTATTTACTTCAGTAAGAATACATCACATGCAACTTGCTTTTTTTCACCTAAAATGTTTCTTCAAGAGGATTTATTTCACATTGGTATGTAGAGCTGTTTCGTTCTTTCTAAGCTACATGGTATTTCAATGCATGGATATAACAGTCCCTACAGATTATCAAATCATTTTAATTTTGCCATTATAAATAATACTGCAACAAGCATTGTAGCACTGAAACCTTTTTTTAGGGGGGGGAGGGGGTGCCAGGGATTGAACTCAGAGGTACTCAACCACTGAGCCACATCCCCAGCCCTATTTTGTGTTTTATTTAGACATTGCTGAGGCTGGCTTTGAACTTGAGATTCTCCTATCTTAGCCTCCCAAAGTGCTGGGATTACAGGCACGCGCCACCTTGCCCAGCTGTACTTTAATCTTAATTCAAGCCGGGCGCAGTGGCACATGCCTGTAATCCCAGCAGCTGGGGAGGCCAAGGCAAGAGGATTGCAAGTTCAAAGCCAGCCTCAGCAAAAACAAGGCACTAAGCAACTCAGTGAGACCTTGTCTCTAAATTAAATTTAAAAAATGAGGGTTGGGGATGTGGCTCAGTGGTCAAGTACCCCTGAGTTCAATCCCTGGTACCTCCCTGCAAAATATCTTAATTCATATATGCAATTATAATGATGGGATAAAGTCCTAGAAGTGGATTCTCTTTAGTTGAGGTTTTTACGTAGTTCAAGTGATGGTGACCATTCAGTTTTGCAGCCTGAATATTTCACATTGGATACTATGCACAATAAACATTTTCCATGTTGCTTCCCATTGTTTCCATGCTTCCCATGGTTTCCCATTTCTTATCTAACCGCTATACCCAACCTTTCCTCTATACTTAGATAGTTTAACTGTTTCTTATCACTTGCTTCCATAATGAATGCAAGGACCATTCATTCTCAGGCCTCGTATCTTGCCGTAGATCTTACTCAGGCCCTCCTTTCACTACATTACTCTTCACAAGGAGAAACACCTTCATTCTAGAATATGCTTCAGGTTTCTATGACCCTCAAATTTCCTAAATTGTCCAAAGTTCAGTTTCCAAACCTTTATTGCCTCTTCTCTTGGTGAATATATGGGGAGGTGTGGAGAGATGTGGAACTGGGGCTGCTTGCTGGTTCTCCACATGCATACACATAAAGCTCTTGCCCCACAGAACTGAGCTAGGAGTGGCAGGAGAAGGAGAGAGCAGTCCCTGGACCTCCATTTATACTTTTACCCCAGGTCCCATGTTTTAATGCTTTACCATTCTGGATGTTTCTGCCATGTCACCCGATTACCTCCTTCTCCCAGACTCAACAGAGTTCCCTAAAATTGAACCACTGGGTTAAAAGTAAAACAAGCAAACAAAAAAAAATGTTTTTCATTTTCCAAAATTATATGTAACCTTACCTCTTCTGTATCTCAGCTCCATGTACTGCCAAAAATTATCATTGCCAAATTTAAAGTCCTAAGCTATGAAAGGCAATTTGAAATTGCCAAAGAGCAGTGGCACGGGAGCAAGCCAACTTCACTTCTGATTCTGCCCCAGCAAAACCTAGGAAAGCAGGGGGCAATGTATTTCTGGCTTTTCCATCCTAAGAAGCACTTAGGATGGAAGGAATGAGGATCCCTCCCCATTCCCATATTCTATCCTGCCACATTCTAGAAGTATTCTCCTATAGCTTTGTTACATTTATATTTTTAGTCCATACTACACATATGTATTTTCACAAGCAAAGAAATGCACAAAAACTTTCACTGGTTATCTAAATTTTGCCTTTATGGATGGATCCATTATAATATATATGTATGCTACTTCTATGTTGCTTAGTAAAAGAAAAAAAGGAATAATGTCTAGCTTTGAAAAATAGTAAATACAAACATATCCATCTTCACTGCCAAACTGAAAAAGGTAATGACATAATTCATTTGGGAGGATTCCAATATACTTAACAAAAGCAAAGTATCAATTAAGGTTCTGAATATCCAGTCCTCATAAACCTTAAAATAACAACAATATTTTTCTTTTCTCTCAAATGGTTTAACCAAATGGAAGAACAAATAAACTTAATTCCTTTCAAGATAAAATTAACCTCAGTCTAATTAGTAAAAGAGGCCAGACCAGACAGTGATAACCAAAGGAACATACACACACACACAGACACAATTAAGCAAGCAGATGGTCACTTGCAATTCAATGAACAGACACTTTTTGATTTGAATTGATGGCTCAGCTAAAAAGGTCTTTAGTTTAAGCTCTTCTCTTGAGAAGCCTTGATGGCTGGACTCCAATGATTAAAGCCCTTCTCTTCCCAGAATTAGCTTCCATATCTCATAAAAAGCCTCATGCTTATATTAGGCAAGCACAGACCCGGGATGTCTTCAGATGGCATGCTAACTTACTCTTGACTTCCGGACTCAGGGAAACAGAATGGAAGGAGAAAACCCTCTCCATCTTCCAAAGATCCTATTTTAAAAACAAAAATGGAAGCAATCACACCTTGCTTAAATAATTTTTAATAAATGCCTAAGTCAATGTTAGCAAAAATTAGTTAATAGCCATATGAAGATAGAATCAGGACTCGGGACAAAGCCCACAGGTGGAAATGGGTGAACTCAGAAAAGAAAAACAGAGCACTAATTAAAGAAGGTGCCAAAAGCATGCTTCCATGTATTTCTCAATTTGATTTAAAATGAATCCACCCTGTCCCACTCATGATCAGCTCTAAAAGGACTTTCCTAGCAAAATGTCCATCCAATTCAAAAAGTATCTATTTATTAAGGTGCAAGTGGCTATTGTATACAGAAAGAGATCTCAAATAAAACCATAGATCTTTCTGGCAAGATATAAGTAAAATACATACATCTTTAAGTATTAGCTTTTCATGTAAACATCTCCAAAAACAAGGTGAAGAGACAGATTTGTATAGAGGGGATTATGGCTCAGTCTAGCTGTGAGTTTTTCAAGGAGTTGAAGCTCAAAAAGTATTTAAATAAATAAAAACTGGTGGTTTATAATGTCAGTCTGAGGTTACTGCTATAATCTCTTGGGTTGTGTTTTTGTTTTATGTTTTCTTTTTCTAGCTTAAAAAATTATATATATATATAGTTCTATGCATGGAGCCCCTTAAAATCCAAAGTTTCCCAAATACTATTTTCCTCAGATTCAATATCCCTTTCACCAGCAGAAAATTCTAAATTAAAGATTTACAAATTAAAACACAAACTGTTTTTTACAAATAACTTTACAAACATGTTAAACAGGAAAAGGAAGTTAGAGTTAGAAATTGGGAGGATATAAGAATTTTTGCTTCTAAACGACTGGATATGACTGCCAACAATTTTGTGGTTTTAGCTTTTTTCAAAAGGAAGAATGTGATAATAGCTCCTGGGTGGAATAATTTTGGCTGGACTTGATTAAATCTATGCTTACAACTTATAGAGAACAGCTTGGACTATGTTGTGTCTTTTTTTTTTTTTTTAAAGAAATAGCATTGCATTTCATGTTACTATGGCCTTGCCAGATCCAGGGCCTTTTGGGAGTCTGGCACTAGATGAGACACTAACAAAGCAAGCTGTAATACCCTGGGTAATATGGGTTACATATTAGCATCCAATTGACTCTAAGAAGTGTGTCTCACTAAAGCTCTGCACGTGTAATTTTGGAAAGGAGTCCTAAATAACTATAAGTCCCTTTTCTTTCACAAAGGGCTATTTTATTCTGATCCCAGAGAATAAGCAGTTCAAAAAAGAAAAGGTAACAGTGGATACATTCAGCTGGTATATTTTTATGTATTCTATTGTCTTTTTCTTTTGGTAAATAAATCATTTTACATTCTCTGGAAAAGCATCTAAATTTTACATCCAATATTTTAAACTGCTGTTGACATTTTTCTAGTGACTTCAAGACATATGATTTTAATACCACTGGTGATAAATCTAAAATCCTTGAAACAAATCAACTGTATGTTGGAGAGCTCCTTGACTCTTTCTTATCCAAATCTGAATACACATACTACTAAATATTTACAATTATTCCATGGCTTTCTGATTCTAGAAGAAGACAGTAAATGCTTTCCTCCCTATTCTTCCTGTTAAGTATAGCTAAAATCCCTGTACATTATACATAAAACATACAAAAAATAATCTGTAAGAAGAAAGAAAAGGCCAACTGGCTTTGGACTTCAAGATCTAAGAAAGATGCAGTGGTGAATTCTTTGGATTTTCTTTTTATTTCATATATACAGATTTGGAGCTTAAAAAGCCAGCAACTCAGAAACACCAATAAGCACAGACAACAAAAACAACATCTGAAGAAAAGCAAGCCTCCTCCAGTCAAAGGACCTAGAAAAGGCAGCCAACAGAAGAGAAAGCTTTTCTAGACAATCACTACTTTACTCAAACTAAAAGGAAAAATTGGTGATCCCGTCCCCATTAGCAATGTCACACTACACTAAAGGAATATAAAATAAAAACAGATAAAAATGTATGTGGTTTATGTTTCTCTCAATATGCAGTGAAGAAAAAGTGACTTTTGCAGTAGACTGGTGATTAGTGGAAAAGCAACAAACATCTACAGTTTATTACAGTAATAATCTAAATATTAAGAGAAAGATTCTAACAGCCCTTTGTGTGTGTGTTTGTCCATTTGTTTTATTCGTTCATGCATTCCATACTGGACATTTGCCCTCTCATTATAAACAAAATCAATTTAAAAACAGAAGTTAATTATTTTCTCAAAACTTATAAACACTCAGAGATGAAAATCAGTTTAAAGAAGCAATTCTTTACAGAACATTAACCTAAAGTATAAGACAGCATTATCACATTATTGGCAAGTGATCATAAAAAGCAAAAGTGATCATTCCTAAGACACTACTAAATCCAGAGAGATTATAAACATACTTTCACTGTGAAAGCTTTCTGTCTAAGCTTTAGTTATTAAATGATTTTCAACTTAACCATGGAAAAAAGTTTTAGAAATGTATTTTTCCTTAAGAGAAGAAGGAGAAGAGAAATTTACAATGAATAACTTACAATTTATGTAGAAATCTGACAACATAAAACTGGAATTTAAATTTTTATGAGCTTTATAAATTTAAGTCTATATTTGTCAACTAGAATCTAGTGTGCCTATTAAAGAACATTAACATTTTTGTCTTTTAATTTCCATCATCCATGTTGGGGTTCAGAGTTCTTCCTCCATGTTCCCAAAGCACTCTCCATATGCTGTACTTTCTTCTCATGTTCTAGAGCTCTATTGATGTCTCTGTCTCATCCTCTACATGTATTTCCAGAGGGCAGGACCCGTGTCTTTTATTTACAGTAGAAATCACTGAACCTAGTAGGGTACCTGGATAATTGGTGCTTAATAAATATTTTTAATTTAATTAGGTTCAAAAATTAAGAGCTACAGCACATATTTTACATATCAGTGACCGTTTAAATATCCAACATTTGCATTTAGGCCAAAGTCATATAGTTTTTATGTATGCCATCATTTAAAAAGCAAACTCACAAGAATAAATAAGCATTAGAAGAACTGAATCTTAAGAGATTCACTATAAATTTCTAGCAAATTCTCCAAGGCTAATTTCCTTTCTCTGTTCATATTACTGAAAAGTAGCTATAATCAAGTTTACTCTTTCACAGTATCTTTGCATTCAAGTAATCTATAGAAAGTATTCGAGATTATTTGGTTCCTCGTGATGCTATATGATTTTTATTTACAATTTAAATATCAATGAATTCTTTAGATATTGAAATCCTATTTTCTACATTCAAAACGTGTCAACATGTTAGAATGAAAAATTATACCGCAGCCTGCATCAGGAACCTTTGAAACTGTCTTGCCTTATGTGGCCAGGTGGTGGCAGCATATTCCATGGAAATGTTTCAAGAAGTCTGTGAGTGCTTCTGTATCTTCAGAGCAGCCACAGAATTCCTAGACTGTGGAATGTAAACAAAAATCTATTTACTCTGTCGGCGCCAGCCAAACTGTATTTCCAATATAGTAGAGGTTATGGAATGGTTTCAACCGCATTACAAGGAGATCCAATGTCATGACCATTGTTAATTATCATTTGCTTACTAATTCATAATAGGTATAATACAACATAAGATAACAAGGTCCCTGCCATATCAAAGAAAAGAGATACAAGGTAAAATAACAAGGGGTCTTGAGAAAATGAGAAATTAAAAATTTTTAAGTAATCTGAACACTTCTTATTTGCACAATTAATGACCTTTCAATGTAATAAATATAGTTATAAAATGCAATATCTTTTTGCTGTTTTAATACTAACTCTCTTCACATATAACTCTTACTAACATAGATACTACTAATTAAAATGCAATAAAATACAAAAACTAACAATGATTTTGTTGGTAAAATAATTTGCTCATTCGTTGTATAAGTAAATTCTTCAGTAAAAATGGAAAAAATTATCCAATGACATGTACTTCTGTTTAGACTGACAGGCAACATCTTCATACAATTTATCATACCTGTAGATGTATCCTTTGACAGACTAAAAAATAATAATAAAATTTAGGGCAACTTAGATAAACAATTAGTTGTCTATTTGGTTTGATTAGATTCACTCATTAGCAGAATGCATTCATTTGTATATTTTCCTAATTCCTAATATTTGATTCTGCTAGGTTATCATGCTTACATACACAAATTGTTAGTTGACAGTGTAATAGTCTTTAAGTTTCAAGCAAAAAGAGATCCTGATATGCTCTCTACTTAAAGGATTTTTGAATTATTACTTCCCATGCAGTTTCCTAGGAAACTGAGAAACCAGATGCTATTTAAAAATAAAACTAAACTGACAAGTCTAGTCAGTTTTATTTATTATTTAATTTTGTTTGTTTGTTTGTTTGTTTGTTTGTTACCAGAGATTAAACCCAGGGTGCTTAACCACTAAACCACATTCTTGGCTCCACTTTTTTTTTTTGTAATTTGAGACAGGGTCTCATTGAGTTGCTCAGAGCCTTGCTAAGGTGCTAAGTCTGGCTTTGCACTTGCAATCCTCCTGCCTTTAATAACTAAAGCAAAGAAGTTATTAAAGACAATATTCAAAGAGAAGTCAAGGAACTTGGAATAGAACAGGATGAAAGGAACACATAAAGAACGAGTGGATCCATCTCCAGGATATATAAAGAACTCAAAAAACTTAACACCAAAAAAACAAACAACCCAATCAATAAATGGGCTAAGGAGCTGAACACACACTTCTCAGAAGAAGAAATACAATCAGTCAACAAATATATGAAAAAATGTTCAACATCTCTAGCCATCAGAGAAATGAAAATCAAAACTAAGATTTCATCTCACTCCAGTCAGAATGGCAGTTATCAAGAATACAAGCAACAATAAGTGTTGGTAAGGATGTGGGGGGAAAGGCACACTCAGACATTGCTGGTGGGATTGCAAATTGGTGCAGCCAATCTGGAAAGCAATATGGAGATTCCTTAGAAAACTTGGAATGGAACCACCATTTGACTCAGCTATCCCGCTCCTTGGTCTATACCCTAAAATCTTAAAAACAGCATACTACACTGATGCAGCCACTTCAATGTTTATAGCAGCTCAATTCACAATTGCTAAACTGTGGAAGCAACCTGGATGCTCTTCAGTAGATGAATGGATAAAGAAACTGTGGTATATATACACAATGGAATATTGCTCAGCATTAAAAGAGAATAAAATCATGGCATTTGCAGGTAAATGGATGGAGTTGGAGAATATCATGCCAGTCCCAAACAACCAAAGGCAGAATGTTTTCTCTGATTAGTGGATGCTGATCCATAATGGGGATGGGGGTGGGGAGCATGGGAGAAATGGAGGAACTTTGAATGGGGCAAAGGGAAGGGAGGGGAAAGAAGAGGCATGGGGGCAGGAAAGATGGTGTAATGAAATGGACATCACTACCCTAGGGACATGTATGAAGACATGAATGGTGTGACCCTGCCTTGTTTACAACCAGAAAAATGAAAAATTGTGCTCTGTACTTGAAATGCATTCTGCCATTTTAAAAAATAAAAATAAATAAATTTTTAAAAAAAGAACAAGTGGATCAACCAAGGAAACCCCACTAGTTTTTGTAGTTATTCGATTGTATTATAATTAGTAGTATCTATGTTAATAATTCAGTTATATGTAAAGGGTTAGTATAATAAATAGTAAAAATACATCACATATTAGTTTTATTACCAAACTGCAAATAATTTATTTGAAACTTATTAAAATTATATAAGTCATTATTAACCACGAAACTTAGAAACATGTCAAGGTTATGACCTCATATTTCAAAGGAAATTGATGACTGGTGGCATATCATCTTCCCATCCCTAGTCTGCTAGTGCTCACTGATGGCTTTATGGCAGCTCAGCACTAGAATATGTATGCTCATTGAACATCACTCCAACTCTACTACATAGTTCACTTAGTGAGTGTTGGACCAATTATTAGATCTTTCTGTGCCTCAACTGTATGTAAGCAGTCTAGAGGCCTGTTCAATATTCGTCAAAGTGACAATTGTCATAATGACAATGATGATGCTGGCTTGGTTTTCTAAAAAGTAGAACAAAGTAAATCTATCAGATAAAGAATATTTCCCTGAAAAAAGGAAATAACCATGCTTTAAGGAATTTTTCTAAAAACAAGTATTGTTAATTTTTAAGAAACTAATACTGAGTTCTACACGCTTTACTAGGTCTTGCAATACTAAAATGAATAAGTCAGAGGAACAAATCATCACACAGCATTTCCTGGGCAGGTGAGGAATGAGGAAGGTTTCACAAGGAAAAGAACATATAAGCTGGTCTTGAGGAATGCTGAGGATTTCAACCAAAAGCAAAATGTTATTAAAGACAATATTCGGAGTGAAGACAAAAGTCAGATAGAGCAAGATGAAATTGTACATGAACTTTGGTACTTGAGGATACAGAGTGGATAATAGCTGTGGGTCAGTAGGAGGAAGATATTGGATGATTTGGTAAGTATATTTACCTTCTGTTCTGTGGACCCAGCAAGGCAGCTGTTATGGTTTGGATATGAAATGTCCCCCAAAAGCTCACGTATGAAACAATGCCTGAAGGTTTAGAGGAGAAATGATTGGGTTATAAGAGCCTTAACCCAATCAGTAAACTAATCCCCTGATGGAATTAACTGGGTAGTAACTGAAGGTGGGTAGGGTGTGACTGGAAGAGGTCATTGGGAGTGTGCCTTTGGGGTATATATTTTGTATCTGATGAGTACAATCTTTCTCTGCTGTCTGAGCTTCATGTGAGTCACTGGTTTCTCTGCCACACTCTTTAACCATGATGTTCTGCCTCACCTTGAACCCTGAGGAATGGAGTCAGCTGTCTATGGATTGAGACCACTGAAACCATGAGCCCCCAAATAAACTTTTCTTCTTCTAAACTTTTCCTCCTCTTGTCAGGTCTTTTAGTCACAGCAGCAAAAAAGCTGACTAAAACAGCAGCAAAGATTTATAGCATGATTACAAAGTCAAATTCATGTTAAGACTCTGGCAGCAATCTGAGAAATGCATTGGAATAAGAGGAGTGGTAAGAGGGAAAGTGACCAATTCAAAAGCTAATATCAGAAAGATAGTAAAGGCCTGAACTGAAACAGTAGGAAAAAAAGAACAAATCTGGGCTATTTTAAATGATGTTTCAATAGAACCAGAGATAAATTTAATCACCAGTTTTTCTTAGTCCCTTATACTGGCCCTAAATTTTCTACCTAGTCTTGACACTGCGCAGCAAAAAGTCAATAAAGTTAATTATTCTATTATAATAACTACCTAATGATAATTATAATTCATATTGAATAATAACATTTAACATGGAGGAATATATTCAAATTGGATTTGGCTGTATGAATGTTGAGATGCTATTGGACTATCCAAAATAGACATTCATCCAAGTCAGAAAGAAAGATTTGGGGCCCAGTAGACAAGTTAGGGATGGAAATATGTACACATAAAAGAGTGAACCACTCCTCCAGAGGAGAAATAGAGAGAATACTGAAGATGAGCTTAGCAGAAGTTTAGATAAAGGAATTAGGTAATAAAGAGGATCCAGCTGTGAGGCAAAGATGTAAACAAAGAAGAGGAGAAAAATAGTGCCCTAGAAACTAAAACAAAGCAGTGAAAAATGCTAGCATTCAAGAAGGATAAAGAATGAAATGTCATTATGTTCAAAGGTTCAACTTCAGCTGAATGGTAAGAAGATACTGGATTGTATGAGGTTGAGCAGTAAATAATTATGCTGATTCTTTTATTCCATAATTTCCAAAAATCATGCCCCTGTGTAAAAATAAATCATAGCTTTAAAAGAATTCAGTATACTCTTTCAAAAGACTTGGAAATGTGTGAAACATTTAGAATATGCAAAAAATATAATTTTGGCTCTTATGGAGCTAAGCATCAGCTATCTAAAATATGTCACACACACACACACATTAAAAAACTCATTTCCCCAACAGCAATGCCCAAAATATATTCAGTTTTTAATGTTGTTTTTATACTGAACTTAATGCATAAACACACACAGTAGAAAGCTCAGTAAACCACCACACCTAGAGTGAAATAAATCTAGAAGCTGAAACAAAGGATAAGAACTGAGATGCTCAGGAGATTAGAGAAAATCATATTTTATCTTTAAGACCTATATTTTAGAATATTAAGTATTCTACATAGCATTCTTGTATTAATCTCAACATCAATGTTCTTTAACACATATACAAAAATCAAACAAAACAAATAGTTAAAGTTGCTGCTTTGACCTTAGAAGTCAATAATGGCACCAGTTTGATTAAACTGAATGCCAGTTCTAAACATTGTCAAATGCTTTTGGTGTCCCCTGACAAAAGAGCAACAGAACTATTTCTAAGCATAAATACGTCCACTTATAAGAAACCATCAACATAATGTGTCAAAATATCCTCTAGTGTCATGTATATCTAAAAAGAGCAAATTTTTAAAAATGAAAAAGAAAAAAATCAACAAAGTGAAAATATTCCTGTGTTTGATTATACCTTCCTGAGAGGAGAGAAAACTAAAACTCAGCACTACGCTGCTGTAATTACCCTTTTCAAAAAGACAGTTTTGAAAAAATTTGTCAAAATTACCTATTGGCAATTAGCCAATAAGACAATAAATAGAGAAACCCCAAACCCAATGAAACTAAATTTTATCTCTTTTCTGTGGCCAAATGACTTAATTTTCCATCTAAAGGTAAAACTACATGGACAGCTTCTCTACCACCAAACCAAGCCCATTATTTTTCTTTTTTCTAGATTGAATTTCTACCCTTAATATGAACACCAGGCTTCTGGGCAGCTAGGATCTCCCTCTCCTACATAATATCACTGAGTTATGGCTTATAGTTTCTGATTTAAATTTTCTTTAAGAAATTCAAAATGCTTTTGTGACAGAAAAACTTTTGTTGTTTAAATAGCTTATTTAAGCTATTTGGCAAGGCCCAGGATAGTATCTTAGAGTGGAAATCCCAGTAAACTATAAGATCTACAAGGACAAAAAGGAGAGAGACTTTTGTCAAATTTAGTTTCTACTTTTATCTCCAGCATTTAAAACATTCCTTGGCACATGGAGATATCCAGACATAATTGTTTAACGAATGGATCAGAATCCACATCTATCTGACCCTGAAGCCTATATTCTAGCTACCACATCACAGTTCTCAAACTAATTGATGATCAGAATCCTCTGGGGTATATGTTGAAAATATAATTAGAAACCTGCCTAGTTATTCTCACTGAAGGCCTAGAAATATATATTTTTAACAAAGACCCTAAATAATTCTCACCTTAGGGCAAATCCAGACCTACAGGAATGCTCCTCCTTCCAGCTTCCTACTGTCCTCACTACTTCAATCCCTCTTCCCTGGGGCAGACCTTACCTAACAACTGTCAAAGCCTTCATTAAAAAACAGAAACATTCCAGCACTTTGGGAGGCTGAGACAGGAGAATCGCAAGTTCAAAGCCAGCCTCAGCAACAACGAGGTGCTAAGCAACTCAGTGAGACCCTGTCTCTACATAAAACACAAAATAGGGCTGGAGATGTGGCTCAGTGGTCGAGTACCTCTGAGTTCAATCTGCAGTACCAAAAAAAAAAGAGAGAGTATGTGAAGGGAAAAAAACAAAAATAATATTTTTCTACCCTTGATTCAATAATTTATGAAACAAAGATTTTCACATAAAAACAGACCCCATGTGTGTAAGATGGGAGGGATGAAGTATTGAGGAACAATTTCTTTTTTGTACGGGGGATTGAACCTCAAGAGTGCTTTTACCACTGAGTTACATCCCCGATCCTTTATATCTTTTAGTTTGAGACACATTCACACTAAGTTGCTAAGGCTAGCCTTGAACTTGTGATCCTCTTGCCTTAGTGTCCCAAGTCCCTGGGATTTTAGCTGTATGCCACCACACCCAGCAAGAAATGATCTTTGAGAGCCCTGATGTAATTGAGAACACAGAAAGTTAAGCCACATAGGTGAAAAATTGTTGACTAATACTCTACATGGTATTCAGCTGCTATCCCCAAACTGAAAATTGGCTCTAAATCTCCAACCTACATCTCTTGCAAATAAGTGATTGATTTATATTTTAACTACATGTACCATATTATAAGGAATGATTGGAATCTGAATTGTTTCCTAGTGTCTCACTTTATTACCTAAAGAGAATCAGATTACCTCTTAGAATAGATACTACCACTGCTTGCTCAACATTCATTGATTTATCCCCTTTTTCTACTGTTGGGACAGGCCCCGAATGGCTATAATTAGGCTCCCTCACTGAAGCTTCCAGTGGGCTATTATGTTTTATGTTGTGTTTAGTATGAGACCAAGGCCATGAATCAGCTATGTTATGGTTAGTGTGTAGTCAAGGTCAGAAACACCTTGATCCAGTATACCTGTACTCGCGGTCATACACATTTGTTTGTGACCATGCGCCCACTGATATAACCTGTTGGCAGTGTGCCTTCTTTGTTTGAACCGTATTGTAAAAATGGGGCTAAATGGAACTGATTGGGGCAATTAATCACAATTAATTTTTGTATAACCTCCCCAGAAAGTCTGTGTCCTTAAGGAAAAACTGACTTGCTCCTTAGTCCTGTGATATGAATCTTAATTGGCCTAAATCCATTATGGAGGCCTTATCCCCTTGCCTAGGCCTAGGCAATTTTAGCTAATGAAACATGAGAGGAAAATCTGCTGTGGAAATAGGGTTTCCATAGTCTTAAAAAGGAGCAGAATAAAAAGATGTACCCTTTTTCTGCCTCAGACAGCATCTGTAATAAGGGGCTGAGAGAGCCACTTTAGTACCATAAGAGACACAAGACACACTTAAACCAACACATTTAAAGATGGCAGAACAAAAAAAAAAAAGGAACCTGGATCCTTGATAATATTGTCAACACACTGAATTAACCAACCCTAGGAATGGCCTTACCTCCAAACATATACCTATGTAGAACTTTTTTTAAAAGCTTAAACAATACAGATCTTTAGTAGAGTCTCCATTACTGCAGCTGGAAGCATTTTAACTGATATACCTTCTCTCAACAGTTCTATTCCTCAAGAGTAGGCTTCTCAATATAACAAGATATGGTAGATTGGATGCTAAAATAACTGCCACAATTTCTTCTTAAACTCAAGCTAACTGCTCCTCCCACTGAATGGTGAACACTATTTCTTCTTTCCATGAATCTAGTACTATCAATGGAATACAGTGATGGGTTACAATGTGAGTTCCAGATCTAGTCTTTCAAACAACTAGGATCTTTCCTCCCTCCTTGACTCTCTAGGAGGCCAGCTACCATGTTAAGAAAGTTTAAGCTAATACTACCCAAAGCACTATACAGATTCAATGAGATTCCAATTAAAATCCCAATATCATTCCTTATAGAAATAGAAAAGGCAATCATGAAATTCATTTGGAAAAATAAGAGACCCAGAATAGCCAAAGCAATCCTTAGCAAGAAGAGTGAAGCAGGAGGCATCACAATACCAGATCCTAAACTATACTACAAAGCTATAGTAACAAAAACAGCATGCTATTGGCACCAATATAGACATGTAGACCTACGGTATAGAATAGAAGACACAGAGACAAACCCACATAAATACAGGTATCTCATATTAGACAAAGGCATCATAAACATACATTGGAGAAAAGATAGCCTGTTCAACAAATGGTACTGGAAAAATTGGAAATCCATATGCAGCAAAATAAAACTAAACCCCTATCTCTCACCATACACAAAACTCAACTCAAAGTGGATGAAGAACCTAGGAATTAGATCAGAGACCCTACACATAACAGAAGAAAAAGTAGGCCCACATCTTCATCATGTCGGATTAGGCCCTGACTTCCTTAACAAGATTCCTAAAGCACAAGAAATAAAAGCAAGAATCAATAAATGGGATGGGTTTAAACTAAAAAGCATCTTCTCAGCAAAAGAAACAATCAATGAGATGAATAGACAGCCTACATTTTGGGAGCAAATTTTTGCCACACACACATCTGATAGAGCACTAATCTCCAGGATATATAAAGAACTCAAAAAACTTAACACCAAAAAAACAAACAACCCAATCAATAAATGGGCTAAGGAGCTGAACACACACTTCTCAGAAGAAGAAATACAGTCAACAAATATATGAAAAAATGTTCAACATCTCTAGCCATCAGAGAAATTTCATCAGAGAAATGAAAATCAAAACTAAGATTTCATCTCACTCCAGTCAGAATGGCAGTTATCAAGAATACAAGCAACAATAAGTGTTGGTAAGGATGTAGGGGGAAAGGCACACTCAGACATTGCTGGTGGGATTGCAAATTGGTGCAGCCAATCTGGAAAGCAGTATGGAGATTCCTCAGAAAACCTGGAATGGAACCACCATTTGACCCAGCTGTCCCACTCCTTGGTCTATACCCAGAAGACTTAAAAACAGCATACTACACTGATGCAGCCACTTCAATGTTTATAGCAGCACAATTCACAATAGCTAAACTGTGGAGCCAACCTAGATGCCCTTCGATAGATGAATGGATAAAGAAACTGTGGTATATATACACAATGGAATATTACTCAGCAATGAGAGAGAATAAAATTATGGCATTTGCAGGTAAATGGATGGAGTTGGAGAATATCATGCTAAGTGAAGTAAGCCAATCCCAAAATACTAAAGGCAGAATGTTTTCTCTGATTAGTGGATGCTGATCCATAATGGGGGTGGGGATGGGGAGCATGGGAGAAATGGAGGAACTTTAGATAGGCAAAGGGGGGGAGGGGATGTTAGGAGGCATGGGAGTAGGAAAGATGGTGTAATGAAATGGACATCATTACCCTAGATACATGTATGAAGACACAAAATGGTGTGACTCTTCCTTGTATACAACCAGAGAAATGAAAAATTGTGCTCCATATGTGTACTGTGAATTGAAATGCATTCTGTTATTAAAAAAAAAAACAACGAAAACTTACGGTAAACTCTTGAATAATGGATGAGACTAGATACCTGTAGAGAAGCCTTGGGGAGAATCAAGTAGCTCTAGCCAAAATGTCCCACCAAGACCTGCAATGTAAGGCCCATCTTGGACCTTCCAGGCCAGATAAGCCACCATAGCCTGACACCTCATAAAGCAGAGACCAGCAATCTCTGCTAAACACTGCCTTAATTCCTGGCCACAAAATTGTGAGCAATAAAACATCTGCTATTCATAGTCTCTAGTCTTGGAGTTGTATATAGATGTAGTGGCATGTAGATAACTGAAACACAAACTAGCAGTATTTTCTTGCTTTTGAAAATTGCTGTTGTCAATTCAGTGATTGAAATTACTTATTAATAGCGCTAATGCTAAAGAACGTTGGTTTCCAATATCTTTGGTTTAAGTGTCTTAGTTCACAAAGGAGAATTTATTTTCTGTGTATATATCATCTCGTTATTATCCTTTTAACTAACATTTAAAAATAAATACAAATAAGTGAAAAAATATTTGTAACCAATGAGTTGATAGTCTCAAAAAAATCCTCACAAATAAAGGAAAACACTAACACCTTAATTTCAAAAACGGGGAAAGGCATTTCTCTGAACCATAAATGGTCAAAAAACATGAGAAAGAAATTTATTTGGGAAAGGGGCACTGGGAATTGAACCCAGGGGCGCTTAACCACTGAACCACATCCTCAGCTCTTTTTATTTTTTGAGACAGGATCGAAGTTGCTCAGGGTCTCGCTAAATTGCTGGGCTGGCTTTGGCCTTCCCATGTTGCTGCCTCAACCTCCCTAGTCTCTGGGATTACAGGCATGCACTACCCCACGCGGTGAAAAAGACTATCTTAACCTCAAGGTCACAATGTGAAGACATGAGGCATCATTTTTCACCTACTAAATTGCCAATTTTCTTTCTAATAGAAATATTTAATGCCAGCTAAAAAATGGGAAAGCCCCGCGTTAGAGACGGTAGTCTGGGACTCGAGTCTTTAAATTATAGGGATTTGAGTGTCCTTGGTCACAAGCTGTTTGACAGTACTAATATCAATGGCTATAAAGTGGGAACCAACAGTAGAGCATAGAGCTGTTGTAACGCTGGAATTAGGGAGGTTGAGACAGCAGAATCGTGAGTTCAAAGCCAGCCTCAGCAACGGCGAGGCGCTAAGCAACTCAGTGAGACCCTGTCTCTACATAAAACACAAAATAGGGCTGGGGATGTGGCTCAGTGGTCGAGAGCCCCCGAGTTCAATCCCGGTACCAAAAAAAAAAAAAAGAGCAACGTAAGTGATTGCTATTTTTGTTCCGCCCATTCATCCATGCGTTTACTTTTGTTAGAGATCATGGCAATGAACCGGAAAATCAGTTCTTTTCTACAGGAAAATCTGCATACTTTGTTGAAAATTGGAAGTAAGACGAATCGGAAATGATGTCATACCCACTATGGTGTCGGGGAGCAGGGAAAGACGGCTCAAGCCGGCAGAAACGCCCTCAGGCAAAGGGGCCACCTCTAGGGTGCTCACCGTCGCCCGGATCTCCGGCTCTGTCAGCCCAGCGGCCCCTGAGCAGAGGAGGTGGGAAGAACAGAACCCGCGGCTCTGATTGGATACCTTTGAGCAAGGGGCGGGGCGGACGGAAGCTCCCGAGGGCGCGCGAGCGGAAAGCCGAGGTGCACATTTCCGGTCTTTGTGGCTTGCCGCTCGGGGGGTCGGCAGCTTGTGTCTTGGCGGCTCCTGGGCTTCGCGGTGAGGGACGCGGGCCCCAAGGCGGAGGGAGGGTAGGGTGGGCGTCCGATTTGGGCGCCGGGGCAGGATGGAGGCGCTCCACTCTTCGGCCTCCCCACCCCGGTCGCGGCCATTTGGTCCGGGCAGAGCTTCCGAGAGTCCTGGGGAGGCAGCGGAAGCCAGTACTCAAGCTCCTGCCTTCGAGCGGAAAGCGCAGTTGTCCCCCGACCTCTGACTCCGCAAATGCTGTGGTTTAACGAGGGATAAAAAGAATTGGAGGGCTGAGTGCAGCCGGGCTGGTTGGTAAACCAGAGATTCGTAGTCTGCATATTCTACTTAGTTTCTTGAAGTTACTGTAGTATTAATAATTTTTACTGTATCCTGCTGAATGAACTGAAGGGCATACACTTCTGTAGCTGCCCTTTCCATCCGAAAATCAGGTCGTGTTTGGTCTATCTCCCAAAATTTGATATGTAATTGTTACCCCGTTTCGCTTATTTTTTTTTAATTTTTGCTCCCAGAATAGTCTTAAGCATTTTGACAGCTGAGCCTGATCTTTTTTGCATCTTTTGTGTCTATATCTATCATGTTTTTGAACACATAGTAAGCATTTTACAGTTTATATCTTTGTTAATTCTTCAATAGATTCATGAACAAAAACTTTTAACCCAGTGCCACCTCAGGACAGTGCTTCAATGTTGTGAAGAAATTAAGTGAATACCAAATGTGATCAAATGGAGAATATCCTATAATATTTTTCTTTAAGTCAACTCATGTTTAATCTGAATTGTTTTGGAAAAAAGCGTTATTACTATCTTAAGTGAAAATCAGCATTAACTGCTATAGATAGAAGTTAATTAAAAATTAATTTTAAAAAGTCAGCATCATGGGCTAGGTTTGTGGCTCAGTGGTGGAGTGCTCACCTAGCACGTTTAAGGCACTGGGTTCATCCTCAGCACCACATAGAAATAAATAAAGGTATTGTGTCCATCTACAACTTTAAAAGTTTTTTTTAATTAAAAGAAAGCATTATTAAATTCTACCTAGATGTTATTATTACCCTTTGAAGTTATTCTGAGGTCTGTATTTTATTTAAAAAGCTATGTTTTATATACATGTTAAAGACAAATTTCCCTTCTTGATGCAATCATGATTGAAAGGAATTGAAAAGGAAATATGTATCTCACTATGAGTCATGTTAATATTTCATTCTTTTGCTTCTAAAAATTTTAATAGTAGAAATTCTATAGAGTAAGAGACACTGAGATGTAATAACTTTTTAGTTAGTTCTATTGTTGATTATATAGAGTCAAACTTGCTCCCTTTAAATATTGTTTGAGTGATTGATCTTTATTGTTGCGAGTTCCTGAGACTTTTCTACCTAGCGTAAGTTAACTATGATTTTATATACTTTAGGAAAGAAGATACTACCCAAAAAATCTTTCACACACAGGACCCGATTGTACTGAGGTTCTTGCTAAGCTGTTTCATTACAGAATGGCTGTGGATTCCAGAGCAGTTTCATCTCTGATAACTCAGGATCATCAGGAACAAGAATTAATACTAGTGAAAATAGAAGATAGCTTTTCCTGGGGTCAGAAGTTTAAACAGAATGGGAGTACCCAATCCTGTCAAGAATTGTTTCGACAGCAGTTCAGAAAGTTTTGTTATCATGAGACACCTGGGCCCCGGGAAGCTCTGAGCCGACTCCAAGAGCTTTGCTATCAGTGGTTAATGCCAGAATTGCACACAAAGGAGCAGATCTTAGAACTGCTGGTGCTGGAGCAGTTCCTGAGCATCCTGCCTGAGGAACTGCAGATCTGGATTCAACAACATAATCCAAGAAGTGGGGAGGAAGCTGTGACCCTGCTGGAAGATTTGGAGAGAGAGTTTGATGATCCAGTGCAGCAGGTGGGAACAGAGAGAAGTCATATGCTATGGAAAGGAATTTACAGCCTGGAGCATGTTGTATCATAACAGTAGGATAAAAAGTTACATGTCTCTCTTGAACCATAACCCTGAAGTATGTCAGGGCCATGCCTCTACCCTCACATGGTCTGTTTTCCTAGAGATTTTGCCACAAAGCTAACCATATTTTACTGATTTCAGGTCCCAGCTAATCCACAGGGACCACCAGTGCCATGGAAGGATTTGACATGTCTAGGAGCATCCCAAGAGTCAACAAACATTCAACTCCAACCTTTAAAGCCACAACTGAAATCTTGGAAACCTTGTCTTTCCCCTAAACGTGGTGAGAAATAGGAACTTGTCTGGTAACTCATCAATTAGGCCTCTGGTTTTGAGGATGCAAAATTAATTGTATTTACAAACTTGCAACACATGAGCCTCACTGTTGTAATTCTAAACCAGTGGTGCTCACTTTAGTAGCTTTGTATTCAGTAACCCACATGAATTTCAGTCAGCCTTCCTGTGTCCCTTTCCCTATCATTCATTCATTTATTCAGTCATAACTTTACAGAGTGCTAATACATGCCTAGTGCTACGGTAGGCACCAAGTCTTTTACTTTCAAGGAGACTTCAGGTCTAGATAGGTGGTGGATAAACAAAAAGACAATTACAATCTAGTATAGTAAGTTATACACTAAAAGTAGGCACTGGGTACTATGGGAGCACCAAAAAATAGCACCTAATCTCAAAGATTCAGTGAACACTTCCTGGAGAAAGAGTCATCTAAGCTTAGATTTGAATTATGTGTAGAAGAAAGTCGGGCAAATAGGTGGAAGGAGAAGTGGCCCAAGCAAAGGCCCCAAAGTCTCGAGGGTGAGAGAACACAACCCATCCTAGAAATAGTATGTAATTCAGTTTGACTTGAGTAGAAAATTGACAACGGAGTAGTGAGAAAAAATAGAAGAAAATGGGATTAAATTGTGAAAAGCTATATGTTGTGCTGATTCATTTGTACAGTTTCTTAAATAGAGGGGTATAGCTGAAGGCTGTTGGATGAAGGAGTGACATGGTTGAATTTGTGATTTAGAATTTAGCTTTAGGGTAGAGAGTAGATTTAAGGAAAGCAAGACTAGAGGCCCATTAGAGTCTTGTATTCCACATGGCCAAAGTAAATACATCAACATGTGTTACGATGAAGCATAGGGAAGATCAAAGCTGAAAACTGTTCTTCAGCATTAAAATTGCATTGCACCACATACAGAGCAATAAAATAAAGACATTGTGTCCACCTACAAAAAACTTTAAAAAAAAAAAAAAATTGCATTGCAGTTTCTGGTCATTGTTAAAAGCAGAGCATAGAGAGGAGTTGAAGGTGATACTCAAGTTTCAGTCTTGATTACTTGGGTAATAGTGGTGCTGTGTTCTAAATGGGAAAACAAAGAAGCAACTACATCTGATGATATACTTGGTTTGGGGCATTTGGATACTTAGGAATGAAGCACAAGTAAAATGCCCATATAGAAGTTGAATATGAGAGTTTAGAACTTAATAGAATTGGGATAGATTGGGGATATGGGGAGACATTAGCTTATAATATAAGTAGCAGTTGGAACCTAGCAGGTAGAGAGTTTGTAGAGTGAGGATACATTAGAATCCAGGAAACAAGAAAAGACTGAAGGAAGGAACACTCGTGGTTGAATTATTAGCCTAGAATCTAAAAAGGAGTAGTTACAGAAATCAGGCCAATGTGACTAGAAGGAAATGTCTCTATAAGGCAGATGTGGTCCTCAGTATCAATGCTACAGATGTGCTAAGACTCTAAACTTACCTATTGGATTATATAGTTATTAAGTTTGTGACCTTGATGAGAGTAGTGTCAGTGGAAGTGGTGGGTATGAGCAGTAAGGTAAGGCAGAAACTAGACGGCAGAGTGGAGATGAGTACATATCAAGAAATTTTACTGTGAATTGGAATGAGATTGCTTGACAGCGTAGGCAAGGAACTTGATTTTTTAAAAATGAGAAGACTTACCTTATTTAGATGCTGATGAAAAGAAGTCAGTTTAGAAAGAAGTTGAAAATAGTAGAAAATAAGTAGTGGATAATTGACAATTGAAGCCTCAGGGAAGGCAGGAAAGTGTGAAATCCAAAGTGTAGATGTGTATGTTAGTATTAGAAAAGAGGAAAGACATAGACATGGACAGTGACATCTTTGTAGGTAGACCCTCTGTTTTCTCTTGCAAAGAAAATGAATATAGAGAGTGGAAAACTTTTAAATGTGTTTTTTGTTTGCTTTTTATCATTTCAGATTGTGAGAACAATGAAACAACAAAGGACATTTCAGGAGAAAATTCACAGGGACTTTCTCAGGAACCTTTGTTTGGAGTAGTTAGTGAGCGTGAAAGCAATTTAAACTGGCAACAAGGAAGTGCTATGGGGGAGAAATTAAGAAGATCCCCTCCCCACAGAGGCGGTTTTAGGCAGGTGATTTTCACACACAAATCTTTAGGAAAGAGAGACCATTGTGATGAGCCTCAAAGATGCTTGATTCTAAGTACAAACTCTATAACAAGTCAGAAAGTTCCTACAGAAGAAAGACCTTATAGATGTGATGTGTGTGGGCACAGCTTCAAGCAGCATTCATCTCTAACACAACATCAGAGAATCCATACTGGAGAAAAGCCCTATAAATGTAACCAGTGTGGGAAGGCCTTTAGTTTAAGGTCATATCTTATTATTCATCAAAGAATTCATAGTGGTGAGAAAGCATATGAATGTAGTGAATGTGGAAAAGCCTTCAATCAAAGCTCAGCCCTTATTAGACATCGGAAAATTCACACTGGTGAGAAAGCTTGTAAATGTAATGAGTGTGGTAAAGCCTTCAGTCAAAGTTCATATCTTATTATACATCAAAGAATTCACACTGGTGAGAAGCCCTATGAGTGTAATGAGTGTGGGAAAACCTTTAGCCAGAGCTCCAAGCTTATTAGACATCAGCGAATTCATACAGGAGAGAGACCCTATGAGTGTAATGAATGTGGGAAAGCTTTCAGGCAGAGTTCAGAACTGATTACCCACCAGAGAATACATAGTGGAGAGAAACCCTATGAATGTAATGAATGTGGGAAAGCCTTTAGTTTGAGCTCAAATCTTATCAGACATCAGCGAATTCACAGTGGAGAGGAACCTTACCAGTGTAATGAATGTGGTAAAACCTTCAAAAGGAGCTCAGCCCTTGTTCAGCATCAGAAAATCCATTCTGGGGATGAAGCTTATATATGTAATGAATGTGGGAAGGCTTTCAGGCACAGATCAGTCCTTATTCGCCATCAGAGAGTCCACACTGTAAAGTAACTTGTGAATACAATGAATATTATAAATGTTTCAGTCAGACTTTATCTTTGTTAGAAGGGTTTTCGTTGGGAAAAAACTCCATAAAGGTTATAAACTACTAGGTCTTGAGTCAGTCTAACGCTTTGTGCAACACTACCCAGTGCTAGTGCAAATTGTTCCTTGAAAGCTTTTTCCTGTAACTAATCAAAACAAGATGGAAGAATTATTCCACCTTTTCTCTTACTGTTAGAAATACTCAGGAAATATGAAAAACAGGAATGTAACATTGAAACCTCATTTTCTATGAGAATGTCTTGAAAGGGGTTTAAGGACCCAGGCTCAGTCACTGCATCTGATTGTCAGTGTGCCCACTTTGGGAGAGAGTGGATAGCATGAGGGACTTTGTCTCAGGAATCAAAATTTTTTTTATTAATTCAGAACTGACTGCAGAAAAAAGTGGGAAAACAGTTTCATCAGTGTTTTGTTGAATCCAGGGCAGGTCAGAAATCAGGCATAAGAAGAAATAACAAGTTAATATATCCAACAGTTATATATTTTGTTTTTAAGAACTTTCTTTGTGCTTGAAACTAGAGATAAAATGGGAAATCAGGCATAATCTCTGTTGTGTAATGGGCAAGGTAGCCAGTCATGCAGTAGCACCATGGCATGGTCAATGCTGTGACTCAAGGAGCTCTCAACCTTGGGAAGGAAATAGGGGAAATGAAAGATGAATGGACTTGGCTAGGGGGAAATGTTCATAGTGGAAGGAACAACAGGTAAAGGCCAGCAGAGCATTTCATGTTGAGCTCCTTTTGAAGTGAGGTTGTGTCTATGAGAAGTGTGGGTAGAACCAGACTCTGAAGCACAGTGCCTATTGCAATCTATGAGCCAATAGAGAATTTTCTGTTTGGAAAGAGAAAACCTAGAACACTTGGACCACAGCAGAATAAGTAGCTTTGTCTTGGTTTATATGACCCAAGAGAAAGGGCTAATATGTGGTTTCCTTGCCCAAACTAGGCTAGGCTAGAATTTCCATGGAGTAGGTAGAGTAAGTAGAGATTAAGAAAGAGCCTAGCCTAAATGTTAAGAATCTGACTCCTAGATGTGAGGACACCTTTGTTACAGTATTGGAACTGTTGTCAGGTTAATTCTGAAAGCCCTGAGTCAGAAGCTGCCCTATCATTCATTTCCAAAGCTATATCCTTACAGTTGTAGTATACTTCCTTGGACTTGGGTGCTCCAAAAATAAGTCAGTTGCTGGATCTGTGACTTACTCTCTAGACACCTCATACCTTTTGCAAAGGGAGATGGTAATAGGAAGTAACAATTGTGATCTGTCAAAATTTTCCCCTCTTCTGAAGAACCCAGCACAAAGAGGCTGGTACTTAGTATAAGGTGGAAAGTTGTATGGGTTGCCACTCGATAGAGTACTTGCCTTGCATGCACAAGGCCCTGTGTTCAGTCCCCAGCACCACCAAAAGAGGAGCAACATACCAAAGACAGATGTGTGGAAATCTAGAATCTTGTGCATAGAAAATGAATTTTCATGAAGATAAACAAAGAAAATGCTCCTGGTGGACATGTAAGTAGGCATGTGCTAACCAGTAAGAATGACAGCACAGCTAAATGCCCTTTTTTTTTTTTTTTTAATTTTTCTTTTAGTTGTAGATGGACACAATGTCTTTATTTTATTTCTTTTTATGTGGTGCTGAGGATCGAACCCAGGGCCTCACACATGCGAGGCAAGCGCTCTACCACTGAGCTACAATCCCAGCCCTTAAATGCCCATTTTTAAAGAGAATATGAGAATATGGAAGAATAATATGAGTTGGAAATATGGTGAAATGTAACAATACATAGTAAGAGCTACTCAATTCATTTTACTCCTTTTCCACAAAGTGCCAAACAGAAAAGGAAATGACATTAAATAGGAATTGGTATATTGCAGAAGGGAAAAATAAAGAGAGCACTTACATGTCAGAAATGTAATAAATGTCTGCTAAGGGCTCTGTATGCATGCATTGTTTATTTCTCATAGCCCATGTTCTAGGCGGATGAAGTGAAGGCTAATGGTCATGGCTAGAAAGTGGTGAGGTCAAGCTTTGAACTCAGAACCCTACTGTGAAGTCACTGTGTTATCTTCCCATGAAAAAGTCCCAGTTGAAAAACTGGCATTTGAATAGGCAAATCACAAAAGAATAAGTGCCAATGGACAATACATGTATGTTCAGTCTCACAAAATGTTCATTGAAGCAGTCGAGATGGCACTTCCAAAACTGATAGGAGATTCAGGGAAATTGGGGCTCTATACTGCTGGTGGCATGTGAATAGATAATATCACAGCAATCACTACCAGAAGCCTTAAGCATTGCCTTTGAACTTTGAAATTCTAACTGAAAATAAATATACTTCAGAAACCATCATGAATGTACGAGATCTTAAAAGTGTTGAAATTTGTTGATTAATGTTAAATAAAACATTCATGATGTATTGTTAAATATTATGAGACAATATGTACACTATGATCCCATGTAAAAAATATATTTATGCATTAAAATTACTAGAAATGTGCGATCCCAGTGGTTGTCTCTGGGTTGGTGAGATTATAGGAAATTTAATGTTTTCTTGTGATTTTATGTATTCACATTTTTCTGCGCTAATACTTTTAAGACTACAGGACAGGATGGGAGGGTGTAGCTCTGTGGTAGAGCACATACTTACTAGCATACACAGGACACTGAATTCGATCCCCAGCACCCCAAAAAATAGAGGAAAACAAAAAGAAATGCAGGGTGTTTGGGAAAATATTATGAAAAATACTTGCTTTCCATAGCATCTCTGTCCCTTCCAAGTCTCAAGTTTGTTAGCAAAATTAACTCATCCTTGGTTTCATCGATTTTTGAAAAATGGAAGATTTACCCATTTTACATAAAATATATTTTTTAACAAGTTCTCTTAAAATTATAAATCCTGTACAAATAGAATTAATTTTGCCTAAAAAGTTATGCTTGGAAAAAGCAATAGCTTTGTGGTCAAGACTTGGTTGTTGGTGCCTATCTATTCTGCAACCATATGCAAGTCATCTCACAATTCTAGACCTTCATGTTAAAGGAGCTGAATAAGAGAATCCCACAGTTGAAGAAGCTTCAACATTTCTGTTTATGAAATAAAGGGGCACTGTTAATAAGTAACTGTCAAAGGAAAAATTTTTTTCTTTCACTAGCCTTTTCTGGGGAAAAAAAGTAATTCATACTATTCCCTCTTCTTGTGGCTGTCTTGTTTCTTTTGCTCTAGAGGCAGTCTGGAGGTAAAGTGTCTGCCTTAAATGAATTTTATATGGATTAAAAACAATGTGCAATTAAGGCAAAGTGCTTAATATTGGTTTCCTGCCTTCCCCTTCTTCAATTTCATAGGCTACGACTAATAGTTGTCTGAGAGGATTGGAAATTTAAATCTGACCATGGTCTCTCTAAGCTTAGGGTTCTATTGTAGACCTACTGAGTGAGAAGAGGAAGGCCATGATGGTCTTCTAGAAGCTTAGTCCTTCCCAGCAGTCAATGCTGAGGATTCTAACCTGGTGAATACACCACCACCCCAAGAAAAGGAAGAGCCCTAATTCTGATGGACTAGGAGATACATGTGTTTAAAGAGATTCCTTAATGGTCTCATTCTCATGGTCCTTTAACAACACCAGATGTCCCCTCTTGTGACTTTGCCAGTGAACTGCAATCCTAGAGACCAGATGTTATTTATAGTTTACTGACATTTTTTGGCCCAGAATATAGAAACTGAGAATACCAATTCTCTGAATTATTCCTACAACCTCTTTATCTCCTATCCTCTCTCCACTCATGTTAGTGTGCTCCCTATTCCTGAATGAGTAATTTCAAAGCAAACCTTTAAAACTCAAATTTTATTACATCTTGCATTACATTCTCATACTAAACAGTTAAAGTATACACTCAACATATAAATGTTAAAATTAGTAACTTTACAATATTTTTGCCAAAAATATTAGGATTGAAAAAAAACAAAGTACTCTAAAATGTCAATGGGTAAAGGGGCTGTGGGTAGTTTATACTTTCTGTATTATCAACATTTACAATAAGGAAAAACCATCAAATGGTACTTAAAACATTAAATCATTTGATTGTCACCTACAGGGAAAGGCAACTCATCCCATGTGAAGGATCCCTTTAAACTTATGGTTGATCTCAATGACGACTGTGCAACCTTTAAGCACAAAGATCCTTCCCAATTTCATCTGTTACCCATAATAGCTATGAACACCAAGTCTTCAAAAACAACACATTCTCTTTCGTATTAATTGCCCTCAACAATTGCGGGTTAATTAAAACCGCCAAAGTAAAAATTAGGAAAGTATAATTTTGAGGAATCTGGTTAATGCAACAAATATTTATTGTCCTTGAGTGACTTAGCAAACCTGTTCCCGAGGGGAAGAGAATGAAGAATAGTAGGGTCTGGGAAGGCAAACTTATCATTTGTGTCCCTGGAAGTGTCCCACTTCCTGAGCTCCTGGGTCATGGAACCCACACTCTAGACCCCACTGTCCCTATAGTCTCCAATGTATATTCTTTGGTGTGCATCATGCCTGTTTCCATAAGATGCACCACAGTCTTCTACCACCCTAATTCTGGGTTCTTGAAGATCTAGTATATCACTAGCTCTGTATAGTGATTATAAATAAGAAGAGAAAAACCAACACATCTTCTAGGCACATGTCCTGGCTTCTGAGCCACAGTCTATGACAACTAATTCCTGCTGGAATGAAGAGTCCTGATGTCTCCAGATTCTCTTCTTTTCATGCCCTATATGTCCTATAACCTCTGCCGCCTTCTGCTCTTGACCTGGCTAACTTGTACAGTTATATCTCAATTGAGATGTTACCAGATCCAAGAAGTCTTTGGAGACCAGGTAAGGTAGCCCTGCCATGTACTTCAACAGAACGCTGAATTTATCTTACCAAAGCACTTGTTGCACTTTACTTACTTATTCAGTAAATATGTATATTCTATTAACCCTTAACTCTGGAATGGCAATGACCATCTCTGCTCCAAATGGCTAAACACAGCAGGTGCTTTACAAATAAGCAGACCTGGACTGACCTCAGTAGTAAGCACAGGGCTGTGGAGAGAAATGGGAAGTAAGAAGAATGAACCACCATTCCTCAGATAATATTATACTGCCTCAGATGCTATGAAACTGATCCAGGACATAATTCAACATTTCACAACCATACAAGTCAACATTTTAGGTAGTTGAATAACTCTTAGCACATGCCTTTACCTGCCAAATGCACAAATGCTGAGCAGGGATCTTATCCTTGCCATCATGTAAGGAGCTCTTTTAGGTACCCAATTCTGGACTTACTGTGAAGGTGCCTAGTTGCAGCTATATCTGGGTTGGTGAAGAGTGGGTAAAGGAGGTATTGATGAAAGACTTCATGCAGATAAAGTTAGGTATTTCTAGAAAATAAGCACCATTCTTTTCAGAGAAGACCTGGTTTTTAAAAACATTCTTTCCATTTCTCACTTAACAATCATAACAATCATGTGGATCTCCTCTTACAGTACTGAACTGGGCTGGAAGGACAGACAGCCTGTTCTCAGGAAAATTCTATCTTCTGTTGAGTCTCATCCTCAAAATGAATTCCTTGCATTTCACAATTGTACAACTCTTACTCAAGTTAAACTCTGGTGTGCGTCCTTTGATGCTGCATAAGACCTGACCTATGCCTAAATGTTTTCCTACATTCACTACATTCATAAGGCTTCTCCCCTGTGTGGATTCTCTGGTGCTGTGTAAGTGCTGAGCTCTGATTAAAGGATTTTCCACATTCATTACACTCATAAGGTTTCTCTCCAGTGTGAATTCTTTGATGCTCAATAAGGATAGAGCTCCTACCAAAAGCCTTACCACATTCAATACATTCGTAGCCTTTATCGCCAGTGTGAATTTTCTTATGCTGAATAAGGGCTGAGCTCCGGCTGAAAGCTTTTCCGCATTCCCCACACTCATAAGGTTTCTCTCCAGTGTGAATTCTCCGATGCCTAATGAGCTCTGAGCTGCCCCTGAAAGCTTTTCCACATTCGCAACATTCATATGGTTTTTCGCCACTGTGTATTCTCTGATGTCTAACAAGGTCTGAGCTCAAACTAAAGGCTTTGCCACATTCTTTACATGCATAAGGTCTCTCTCCAGTATGGATTCTCTGATGTCTAATCAGCTTTGAGCTCTGGCAAAAGGCCTTCCCACAGTCAAAGCACTCATAGAGCTTGTCCCCTGTGTGAATTCTCTGTCGTGTAATATCATTTGAGCTCAGACTGAGATTTCCTTCAGTTCCATGACACTCAAGGACACACTGCTCTGTGGGGATTTTCTTGTTGCAGGTTGCCTGGCTGTACTGTAATTCCTGGGAAGGGAACTGACTCATTTTGTTCCTTGCAGCACTTCCCCTTTGCTTCTCAGAGTTGTCCAGACCACCCAAAGCTTCTTCAGCTATCTGTACTGAAGCAATTTCCCCAGGAAGTCTTCCTGGAGATCTCACAGCATTTGAGGGTACACATTCAATAATTTCTTGCTTTGCTGTCAACACTTTGTCAGCCACCATCTTGCCATCTAAAAATGTGAATAGAAAATACAAGTGTCATTTATTCTGCATGTTGAAAGAAAGTAGGAGCAGTAGTAGGAGCAGAAAATAAAACCAAATAAAGTAGGTATTTGCTTATTAGGAGAAAAAAATTCTTAAAACTAACTTCCTAATCTAGGAAAATTCAGTGAAGTGGCCTGGGGTAGTGGAAGGTGACCCCCTGAGAGTCAAGTAGACAAATAAGGTAAGTTAATATTGGAGAAGAGTGACAATGAACCAGGAAAGACATTAGTTAGAGGTGACAAATAGGAGTATCAGTGAGAAATCATAAAGCTAGGAGATGATTCTGGAGTAGAGAAGATATTTTAGGTAATGCTGGAAAGGAAAAGATGTGAATCAGAATGATCAGGATAAAGATGTCTGAGTCTTAAATCAATGGTACTTCTAGCAAAGTAAGAGAGCAGGAGATATAATTATAAAATGCTTTGGGGTTAGTATTGAACAGAAGTAGCTGGTCAGGAACTAGAAAACATGACGGCAATAGCAGATCCTAGCAGGTTTCAAGTGGAACAAATAAATACAAGCAACAGAATAAAATACACAGCATGAGAAAGGAATGTTTTAGGGTTCCTGAATCATTGTGGGGTTAGGTGGGAGTCTTGGGGATCCATCTTTTCAAGTGTAAGTGATTAAGGAAGGTAGATGGAAACAATTGGCAAATGAAACTGCCTACATCCAAACCCAGCTCTCATACAACATGCCCCTCTTTTTTTTTAGATTTCTATTAACTTACAACAGAGATAGCTGATATTTGAAGAACTCAAGTTACTCTCACCCTCCCAAAGTCCTCTAAACTTATATGAATTTTACAGATCAGGAAGCTGAGGCTCAGAAAGGCTATGAAAGGCAATAGAATTAATAATTGGTACAGTCAGAATTCAAACAAATCTGCTTAACCTCAAAGATTTCAGTCTTTCCCTGAGTTATCTGCTTTCCCTTTGGAAGTAAGCAGGGCTGTAGCTTAACTAAAAAAAAAAAAAAAAAAAAAAAAAAATTAAAACTCATTTTATCTTTGGAAAAGTCATTTTCTTTTTTTTTTTTTTTTTTTTTGGTACCAGGGATT
>PVHX01005647.1:0-73304 GCA_004024805.1 Geosciurus inauris | reverse complement strand
TTTCTTTTTTATATTCTTTGAGTTCACAACACTTGGAAAACAATAGCAAAGCACCATAGTAAATACCTAACAAAAACAGACAGTTGTCTGACTTCCTTTCTCCCTATTCCTTACCAGTAATTAAAGACAGCATAGATTAGGTCTTAACGTAACACTAAAATTAACACTGTCCTTGAATTTTAGATAGAAAGTTCAATTATTAATCATATTAATAATTAAATTCAATTTAAATTATTCAAGACTGTGCTTGTTTAAAGAAGAAAACATTTCTATGAAAAATATACTAGCACATCATAGAGGCAAAAAATAATAAATAAATTTGTTAAAGTCAGAGACCTGACAACCTAATGAGAAATTTTCTTAAAGTAATGATTAGGTCAAATTATAAAAGGCATAAAATTTTAAAGGGTATAAGCTGGTAATACAATCATATAGAAGCAAAATTAGGAGCTTTGAAAATAAGAGAAGCAATATAACCTACAGGATTTAAAATACCTCTTCAAATTACATAACTACATGGAGTCAAAGCATGAGAGCAGAGACAAACTTTGATCTTAGATGTATGGATCAGAAAAACTGCATTTATTTTCTCAATTAAACATTTATTATTATACAAAACATTAGAACAATTCACTAAAAAAATTAATTCCTAGGAATGACAAATAGAGATTTAAGGTAGAATAAAAATAGTCACTTGAGTATTTAAAAATATTAATATATAAGATAATCCAAAGAGTTCAATGAATATTCCAAAAATGAAAACTAATTCACAATCAAGCCTAAAGTACAGGGGCTACAAGGTAGGGTAAACGTCACAGGAAGCCCTGTGGAGGAGAAAGAAGTAATAGGTTTCTCTGTTAGAACAGCTCTTTCTTTTATCACACTCCATGCTGTTCCTACCTGTTCAGTGACATATTTGGTCTAAAATCCTTTTAACTAAGAATGTGACCTCTGATTGCTCAGTGACAGATGCTTTTAGCCTTAATGTTCTTTAAATGATGTTCCACTGCCAACGCAGACCTCACTGCTAGTATGGTGTTTCCTTCCCTTGGCTGCAGTGAATGTTGGTTCCTTCTATCATTTGAACATCTGTGTCCCTCCAAAATTTATATGTTAAAATCCTAACTCCCAAAGCGATGGCATTAGCAGGTGGAACCTTTTGGGAGATGAGTAGGTCATGGAGGCAAAGCCCTCATAAATGTGATTAGTGCCTTCTACAACAGGTCTAGGGAAGCTCATTGGCTCCTTCTACCACGTAAGTTACACAGGTGCAATCTATGAGAAACAGTGGCCTCCCACCAAACACCAAATATGCCAGCACCTCAATCATGAACTTCCTAGCCTCAAGAACTGTGAAAAATAAATGTCTGTTGTTTATAAGCTACTCAGTTTATGGCATTGTGGAATAGCAGCCGGAACTGATTAAGACAACTCTAGCCAGGTATGGTGGTGTACGCCTCTAATCCCAACTATTGGGAGGCAAGAGGATGGCAAATTCAAGGCCAGCTTGGGCAACTTAGCAAGACTCTGACTCAAGATAAAATAAAAAGGACTGGGAGAGTAGCTCAGTGGTAGTACACTTACATGAGAGCCTGTGTTCAATCTCCAGTACTACTGAGAAAAACAAAGACAACTCCTAACTTTCCACAACTGCCCGCTTCTTTGGAGAACTGCCCTGGCTGATGAAAGCCACTAGCCCAGGAAACTATTTTCACTCTCACTGCCCTACTCTGCATCAAAAGAACAACTATGCAGTGCAATCATGCTCTTAGGGCTCCAGAACCTTCCCAAGGATTCAACCGAGACTAGGTTTTACCTGAGACTACATCATTGCTTGCTTTGTTCCCTTCCTAATTCTGTAATCCCTCCATTAAGATTTTTCCCAAAGAATATGTCCTCAATAAATCACCTGCATCCATATCTCCACCTCAGATTCTTCTAACAAGACGTACTGTTAAGCTAGTGAAGAGCCTACAGAAAAATTCTAACCCAAGTTTGTAAAACAAACAAACAAAAAAGGCCATGGTGACTCTTATATTTTATTTTGTCTTGATCCTTGAACCTCAAGAGAGTGTGGAGAATTTGAAACATGTCCAGAGAAATGTGGCAAGACAACCAGAGAGACAGAGCACAGGAGTCAGAGACAATGAAAGGCTTAGTTAAACAAAGGTCAAAGGGCAGTTTACTTATTACCTTCAAGTACAGGTTGTGTTTTATGAGAGCTCTGCTGAACAAACAAAAGGAAAAAAATTAAATTGAGGCTAGGAATATTTCATATAGACTTGGGAAAGAACTTTAATATTAGTTTGCTAGGCTTCTACAAAAAAATATCACAAAACAGGCTTAAAGAAAAGGAATTTATTTTCTTACAATTCTGGAGGCTAGAAGTCCAAAATCAAAGTATCAGAAGTTTTGGTTTCTTCCGAAGTCAATCTCTCCTTGGCTTTCAGATGGCTACCTTCTTGCTTGTTCTCATGTGGTCATCTCAGTCTGTGTTGTTTGTGTACTAATTTCCCCTTATAAGGACACCAGTTACATTGGATTAGAGCCCACCTAATGATCTCAGTTTAACCTCTTTAAAGGCCTTATCTCCAAAACATACAGTCACATCTTAAGGTGCTGAGACTCAGGGCTTCAACATATGAATTTTGGAAATATATAACTTGTCCCTTAACAAATCCCAACAAGAAAAAGCCCCCAAAAGCACTTATGGAATTATAGTGGAGTCTCTGGCCCATGAGACCTTAAAAAAAGAAAATAAGAATAATCTACTCTAAATGATTCAGACAATGAATAGTTTGAATGATTTTTGTCCTCCAAGTGTCCATGTCTCAGGAGCTTGGTTCCCAGTGTGGTGATGTGGGAACTGATGGGATCTTTAAGAGATGAAACTAATGAGCAGTCCTTAGGAGCCTGTCCTAGAAACAGATTAAGGTACTTCTCATGGGACCCTGGGGACTTCTTACGAGAGGACTGATAGAATAGCCTGAGTCTGACCTTTGAGTCACTTTCACTGCTTCATGTGACCACTTGCCCTCCTTTCGTGTCACTGCCATGATTCAACACAGCAGAGAGGACCCTCACCAGAATTGAGCCAATGCAAGTGACATGTACTTGAAACTCCCAAACTGTGAGCTAAATAAACTTCTTATCTTTATAAAGTTAGCTGTCCTATATATTACACTATAGTAATGAAAAACGAACTATACTACATTTAGCTGCTTTAAGATAGGTGATTTGATAATTTTTTAAAAATGCATTTTAATGTAGCTTCTAATTGGTGAAAGGATACTTAAGAGGGCAGTATCAGGGTATGATGCATGGGGGAAGGTTGAGAGGGAGTTTCCAAGGAGACTTCAGTGGATTCATGGAATTGATTACTTTGGTGAATTGCTAAGATCCAGGATTTGACCTTGAGGTTTGTGTCATCACATGCCTGATTCTATCATCACACTAGGTATGAATTTCCCTCTTGGAGTAGAATCTTAATAAACCAAGTTCATGAAACCAAGCAATAACACTATCGTGAGAATTAATGACTAATGTAATCATCATACAAAACAGACTGAACTAATGCATTTTTGTTATAGCTAAGTTTCATAGGAAGTTAATAAGATTGTTTAAGATGAAATTGCAATGGTAATGAAAGTCTAATGACAACAAGCTAATAAGCTGATGTAGCTGATGCCCAAAGGGATGATGTTGCCAATAACATAATCAAAGTCCTTTTTGTTCTAATCCTTGGCACCCATGACAACTATCAATGTATTGCTTCCTAATTTCAAATCTACCCTTCATTGTCCTGTATACAATACTGGCATCATGCTGGCATAATATGGGGCTGGAGGGGTAGTGGAAAAGGAAGGAGCCTTTCTTTTTTGATCTGGTGTGCTCTGTTTGTTTCTGCAGTATATTAGGGACACCTAGCAGTGCAGACCCCAATGAGTTAGAGGCATTGACCCCCTCAGTAGCTTCTCTGCAAACTCTGTACCATGTCACTTCCCCATTAGGGGTTTCTGGCACCCGTAGGGTGGTGGCTCCTTAGTGAGTGGGAACAGCTGGGCACTTCGCTGAACATCTCCAAATAGTAGGTCATTGCTGTTCCTTCTCCAACAAGATCTGGACTTCAGCCTTGGCAGATGGGGGAAAGACATAGCACTTTCTTGCAGATATGTTCCTTCCTTAGGCACTCTGCCTTAGCCTGAGGAACCCCCTATGCCTTATTCCTGACAATTTAGAGTTTAGAGTTTAGTTGTACCACTTAGCGGTTAATGCTGGTTACAGTTCATAATTCTTAATGTTAAACTTTGTGTTCAAATTATTATGTGGTTTCTGTTACTGATATAGTATTCATTTTCATCTTAGAAACTGCTTTGTTAATGGGACTCAGATATTGTTTTAAGAACAAAATATTGGTCTTTGAACATTATGGTATTATTAGAGAATTTATTAAAAACTTTGTTTTTAACCCAAGTTAGAAACAATATTGGAATTTCAGGTTCTATGCAAAGCCAACGGAAGACTATTTCAAGGCAAGGGGGTTCTTTCCACAATACTTAATGACAGCTGCAAGTAACTGTTATTAAGAAAAATGTACCATGGAACATTTGATAGCCCTTACCTCATCCTTAACCCCAAATGGGTTGGAGATCCTCACCTCTCTCATGGAAAGCTTGGGGCTCCCGAGTCTCACTCTTGCACTGGTTCTCCAAAGGCTGCAGTGGGCTACTTAGAGACTTCAGAGCTCCTGTGCATGTCATTTCCTTCCAGATCATTTCCTGACCATGAGCAGAGTCCTAGGAGTAATCAAGTACTAGCACTGTGATTCTAAGGGTACACAAGAGGAAACCCCCTAGAACAACAGGGCAAAACAGAAGGAATCAGAAACTTATTCATATTAGTAGTGAGAAAAAAACAGGACTAAAAGTCCTAATGACATAAATCAATGAGTGGATAATTAATACACTATAAAACAGAAATTGGATAATTCCATAAGGAGTCATAATGGCTTCCCCATTAACTTGCAATAGTCAAGCAAATAAACAAACACACCTATTTCTTACCTGTTGCCTCGGTTCATCGAGTTCTTTCTCCAATTCCTCCAGCAGAGTCACAGCTTCCTCTCCATTACCTGGCCCTTGCTCTCGTACCCAGGCCTGCAGTTCCTCAGGCAGGATGGCCAGGAACTGCTCCAGCACCAACAGCTCCAATATCTGCTCCTTGGAGTGTGCCTCTGGTTTCAGCCACTGACAGCAAAGCTCCCTGAGCTGTCCCAGAGCTTCTCTGGGCCCACTAGAGTCAGAGTAACTGAACTGCCTGAAACGCAGGCGAAAGACCTCCAGGCTCTGGGAGTTCCTCTGAAGGCCAAAGTCCTGCCCCCAAACATAATTCTCTTCTTCAACCTTCACAATTATAAGTCCTTCTTGTTCTTTTGGAGCATGGTAAGCCAATGCTGTGATCTCTTCTGACATTCTTGGAATAGACAGTCTGAAAAAGCTGTCTAGCTGAGGTAGGTAAAAGATGGAAGCTTGTATCTGAGGAATTCCTTCTGAATTCCAACTCTTCAGGGAGGCCCTGAAGTGGACAGTGCTGGTGTTACACAGGCAAACCATGTGCTTGGAATGTAAATACAGGTTTTTGAAGGCCAGTTGCCAGGGAATATGGCACTACAAAGAAAACTGACTAAAAAGGAGCTTCCATGTAAATAATACATCTATAAATGATTCAAGAATTTTTCAGGATATGAAACAAAACTATAACATAGTCAAAATCAATTTGACCTTTAGTAATAATGCTATGGACAACATTAGGAATAATAAATAGTATTCTATAAAGATAATCATAATTGTGCCCATATGAGGCTACTGAAAATCATAAGCTGACCAAAGGCACACAGCCAGTGAGCAGAGAACTGGGCTGTGCAAGCAAAGTATTTAACTCCCAAAAGAAAGGAACCCATACTTCATAAATACCTACTATGGGCCAGGCAGTTTACAAATCCTTTTTTATTGGGGCATGACAATAACACTATGTAGTATTTTGATCCTCATGTTTTACAGATAAAAGCTTCTTGAAAGTTAATGAATGTGCCCAAGGCCCCAAACCAGTCAAGATATGACCCCAAGGTTGCCTGACCTCAAGAACTTCTCCTTTTAATTCCAGAGTTGGTTCATGCCCAGGACAACTTTGATTGTTACTACAAATTAGAAATAATGATGAAAAGATCAGAAAGGAGCTATGAAGAATGGCCATGAATGTACAAACAAGGAAAAGAGAAAGAGATTCCTTCATCCATTGTTTCAACAAATACTTGAACATTAACTATGTGCTAGCAAGCATGCTAAACAGGAGTCTCAAGATAACAAGTTCCATCCCTAAGGATTCACACACCAATTATTTGGTATGTGAAATTGACAGGTAAATACAGATTGATAAATCTAAGGATGATAAGCACAACAGAAAGACCACTGACTAAGCCCAAGGAGAGAGGGGAGAAGTGAGTATCGGAAGATGTGGCCTATTGAAGAAACTGAAGATGGTTTAGGGAGGACAGACTAACGGTTGTCTCCTCTGGCTATGTCCTAGTATAGAGTCACCATGATAAACTCATGGAGTAAAAATCTCCAGGGATGGAGCTTCAGTAAGTGTCCCCAAGTGCTTCTCATAGGCAGCCTGGTTAAGAATCATGTGCCAGAGGCTGGAGTACAATTAAGGAGAAGAGATAACTATCGGGGAATAAGCCAAGCCCTTTAGGGTCCATAGGGCTAATCTCCCATGGCCACAGGAATGGATGGAAGATCTGTGTACCCACAAATAGAGAAATGTAAAGAAGAGGTGAGTAAGGGTTTGTTGCAACCATTTAAACAAGGGACAGTGAGAGCCTGAGCCATGGGAATCAAAAAATATAAAGATAGGACACACCAAATAAAGGTTTGGAAGAAAGAGGAATCTAGAAGGACTTGGCTTTCTGGCTATCCCTGGTGACTGGAGGATGCTAGTGTCATTTACCGAGCTATTCAATAAAAAAGTTATGTATGAGGTACCAATAAAGCAGCATTTCCTAAACTGTGCTTTACTAGATAATAACAGGTGCTTCAAATACAGTGAAAGAAGAACTTTCAATTCTTCACAAGAGAAGCTTGGGGATTTTTTCTTAATTTTTAGCATAAGAAAAATAATAAATATTTATTTAGTTCTTATTATGTGACAATTGTTATTTAAGAAATCATATGATTAAAAAAACAAAAATTAAAATAAAAAATAAATCACGTTACACTGTCAGATCTGTGTACATAGCATTTACCAAGGGCTGCATCACATCTATGTGTATCCTTAGTGATTATTAGTTTCTATTATGTCTCTTACCTTTTTATTTCAATGTTTGTGGTATTATTCAATTTTATTATAAATATTATGCCTCATCAACTCATCTTCCATGAGTGTGTGGCTGAAGGAAGTTAAATATAAAGAATTATCTCAGCTGGGCGGAGTGGCGCACGCCTGCAATCCTAGCACTTTGGGAGGCTGAGACAGGAGAATCGCAAGTTCAAAGCCAGCCTCAGCAACAATGAGGTGCTAAGCAACTCAGTGAGACCCTGTCTCTATATAAAACACAAAATAGGGTTAGGGATGTGGCTTAGTGGTTGAGTACCCCGGAGTTCAATTCCTGGTAACAAAAAAAAAAAAAAAAAAAAAAAATTATCTCTGCTCCTCCATCTCCTTCACAGGTCTATCCTTATCTAAATTAGAATTCTGTAAGATTAGTTCTAAATTCTCCCCCATTTTCACTCTCCCACTTTCTTCCAAGGCTATCTAACCCTCACCTTCGTTTATCATCATTCTAGTACAGACCTCCTATCTGAGCTCCAGGTCTATTTACTCATAGTTCTTCACCCCCACCATAACTCCTTTTGAATTTCTCAAATGCATATCAAACGGTACATTCATAAACAACTCATGATTTCTCCCATCTCAAATCTGCTTTCTCCCAATGGTCCCCTCTCAGGTAGCAGAAATATCTACCTGGCTGTAGAGCCAGAAAGCATCCATAACAAAATCCTTTCTTTTACTTCCTTCCTTTATTTAATGCATATTAGTCTACTAATTTCATTGCCTGTCTCCAGAATCTGCCCCTATTCAACTCTGCCACCACCATCTTCATCCTAACAACTATCCCATTTGTTACACTGTACAATAACTTAACTACTAACGTCCTCACATGCACTGGTTTCCCATTACTCTATTAATCTACATTGTAACCAGAGTGATCTTTTCAAATAGCAAATCTGATTATGTTCTTCTAACCAGTTTTTTGTTTGTTTTTAGTGATTTTAAACAAAAATAGTCTCTCTCACAGTATTGTTTATGGATCAGGGTTAACTATTAGTTTCAACTTTTGATACCTAATATGGTTGTGATCTTTTACCAGCTGGGCTGGAGACATGTGAAGGTTCTAGTGGAGGAGGTTTCCAAGGGGCATTACGCACTGTCTAGTAACTGATTTTAGCTAATGTCAGGAAGCTCGGTTGGGGCTACTAATAGGAAGGCTTACACATGTTCTCTCCATGTGCCTCTAACCAGTTGTTTTTTTTTTTAAAGCAAAGTCCTTTTAGTCAAGGTGAAGCTCTCTTTGATTGCACTCATCACATTTATCTGGAATGCACTATAGTATAGTTAGAATCTCCTAAACGAGGTCCCAACAACTATATTTGTAATACATTCTGCAAGTAATTCTGATGTACAACCAGGGTTAAGAACCCTGAGTTAGTCAAGGAGACATGGGAGACAAAGTTAAAGAGTACTTCTTTCCCTCAAAGCACTTTTTTCACTTTTTCAGTACATACACTTTAGTGGAATCATTTGGTTAATACCTGTCTTATCTATGACTTTACTGTAAGTTACATCAACATTTTTGCTCACTATTGTATCTCCATGACTCAACCCAATGCATAGCACATAACACATTCTACCTATATAAAAGAATGAATTGGAGAATTCAAAGACATAGTGGTCAACATTGTCAAGTGCCTAATATGGACTGAAAATTGTCCCTATAGCATTTCTCATATATACCACAGCAAAGTGGTCTTGCTCACAGAAAGAGCACCAGTTTCAGGATGATGATGTAGCTCAGTGGCTAAGTGCTTTCCTGGCATGTGTAAGGCCCTGGATTCAATCCCCAGTATGGGCTGGGGACCGGCTTTGAAGTTACCTGACCCAATTTAGACTCACGTTGCTGTCTCTAGTTGTCCAACATTCTCTCCTAAAAATGGAAATAAGAATGTAATATTGCAGAGTTATAGGAATTGGAAACAACAAAAACATCTGAGTAGTGCTGGCTGGTGTATAAAATGTCTTTTTATTATGATGCTTTGACATCTGGGAACTTAATGACACTGGAGAGACTGTTCCTCCCAGGGCTCGGCAATCCCTAGAGATGGTAAACAACTCACCTGTGAGCATACCTTTCAAATGTAAACCAACAGTCCCAGTGCCCCACCACCTTCTCTGTCAGGCTCTGATACTCAGGGCCACCACTTCTCTCCACTCATCATTTCAGGGTCAGGTACCAAACAACTAGGAACAGCCTCTCCCCCAGAGTCCACTAAAGTTATCCAAATCAGGGCTGGGGTTGTGGCTTGGTGGTAGAGCACTTGCCTAGTCAATTCTCAGCACCACATATAAATAAATAAAATAAAGATCCATCAATAACTAAAACAATATTAAAAAAAATTATACAAATCAGCCAATCCTACTCCTGCTTACCCTGACTTAACTGTTCCTTCCCACAGAACCCATGAAACAGGCTCTTGACCATTTTCCCTTATTCCCTCTGCCTCTTGACTAACTGGCAGAGGAACTCCACATGCTTCCTTGTGGAGACATGCCCCCTTTTCTTGAAAACCATAACAAAGTTATGGTTTCAAAGGCAATCATCTTCTGATCTGTGGTCCTCACTATACCTGAACAATAAAATCTACATTTTAAAACAACTGGCCAGGAATAGGTATATCTATCAAGGCATGATAGAGGTAAATTCCACATCACAAAGTATGGGTTACATAATAGACTTTATTGGGAGAAATTTGCCAGCCAGCAGTTGGTAAAAGTAAGTATAGGTCCATTGATTTTCCTATCATCCCACCTAGAGGAAGTTTGGAAAAACGTGTTGTGGTGTTTCAGGGGAGAGCTTCTGCTACCTTGTTATGACGCAAATTCGAGAAAGCAGTCTTGTCAGTAGGGGTATAAACTAACTGTTTCTCACTAGAATTCTGCCTTTAGGTATTTACATAGTTGTCTAGCAAACTAGCTATCCAGTACCTGGTGTGTATGTGGTGTTTGGTGGGTGGGCGGAGCCTTGGAGAGGTGGGAGCACTGAGCCTCTGAAAGAAGGCATATCCCTTGGTCCTAGCTACCTTTTAGTCCAAGTAACCCACAGGGAATATCCAGGCAATCCTGCTTGCTGAGGCATGCTGTTTTTACAATGTATCTGCTTTCTAATGTATTATATTACAATGTACCTATTTGCTTACTTAATTGTAACAGAAAGCACCAATTGAAACTTTATTAGACTCTAGCATTATCTATGGGCTTAAGTGTCTTAATTCATTTCATCTTCACAGCAGTCTATAGTGTACATTCAACTGTTTGAAGAGCAACAGAATATATGAAATTTACCCCAGGCTATTATCTAAATGATAATAGTCTGATTGTTTTGAAACCAACTCATCTGACACCAGGGTCCATACTCTCAGATGCCTACTCTGACGAAGTACTTTTTCATAAATGCATCCTCTATCAAATCAAAATGCCCTCTAGAAAAGGGCCTGCGTTCTTCCACACACTTATTTAAAATATTTATCAAGGGCTGGGGATGTGGCTCAGTGGTAGAGAACTTGCTTGGAATGCATGAGGCCCTGGCCTGGGTTTGATCCCCAGTACCACAAATCAATTAAATATAAAAGTAAAACTATTTATTGAGTGCCCATCTGTGCAGGCATCGTGCTAGGCACTGAACAAAGAGATATCAAGACAGTGTCTGCCATCAGAGAACTTAAAAATATTAGGGAGAGGCGCACGTTAAACAGAAAGCACACTTCATTACCTAACTTAATTGTGATGAAAACTACAAAGAGGAAAGTGGAAGGTGTTCTGGGAGTCTGGTGGAGGATCACACCCAGATTGGGGAAGCCAAGACGCATGGTTGAGACCTAAAAGCTCGCTTTGGCCGCGTGAGAAGTGGCAGTAAGGAGCCCATCAGCGCCAAGTCCGCCTCCTAAACCAGCACACGGGAGGTCTGGGTAAGTGCTGGAGGAGTCAATGCCGGGTGAGTGAGTGGGTGGCGAAGGAAAAGACGAAAGGATGCGCAGACCTACTGGCCAGCTGACCGCTAGCCCCGAGGGGCGGGCCCCTGGTACAGCCGCCGGCTCTACCCGTGGCGGAGGCAAGTCGCGGGAGCCCAGGTAAGGCGGCGGGGAGGACTGAGGCCGGACAGGGGCGGGTTGGGAAGCACCCGGGGGCCGCACTGCCAGACCTCCCCACTCACCCTTCGCTCTGCCGGCTGCGGGCACCGACCCCACCGAGGGAGCAAGAAGGCCTCCCGCTGCGTGCTTACCGGAAGTGCGAGCGGGCGCGCCCCTCTAGGAAGGCCGGAGGACTGCACCTCTGTGGTCGGCACGCCTTTCCGCAAGGGACCAGTGTCCTGGGAAAAGGAGATGGTTTTGAACTCTTGTAATCAGACGTTACAGTTGGAGCAGTCCTTGATGGTTGAATCAGGTCAGTGACTGGAAGAAAACCCTAGGTTTTCAAGGCGTGTTCTGTATCTGTACTGTCCTATATGGAAGCCATTAGCCACATGAGGCTATAACTTGAAATATGGCTGGTGAGACTGACAAATGAGCTTTTCGTTTTAATTAATTTGAATTGAACACATTTAAATTGCTGCATGTTATTAGTGGCTACCATATGAGACAGCAAAATCCCAGTGAGTGAAATGGATAAAGGATTTTTAATGAAGTAGATCAAATAAATAAGGGGTGTCAATAAAGACTAAAATTGTCTTCCATTTTAAAAGTCCATAAAGTTTATACACAGAACATATTCAATTTGTTCATTCCCTTGAGGGAACTAGCAACACATTTCTTGGTCTATAAATACCTAATTTTGGAAGAACAGCTGTCTCCGCAGAAGGGTCTGAGGAGTTCCCAGAGAAAAGAGGGAACTTGACCCAGAACCAGCCTGGGGTTCTTGACAAACTAGATGGGGAAGAATTTCAGCACAGGCGGATCAAAGGCATAGACAGAGGTAGCAGATGCATACGGGGGGCCAGCGGGAAAACTCAAAATAGAGATTCCTTTGGAGAAAAGCAAAGAATACGCACTCAAGCGAGAATGCAGGCTATCTGCAGAAGGAGAGACAGCCACCCACATGGGCATGGACTGCTAATATTTATAGAGGGCCGGTGCTGGAGGCTGGATAAGAGGTGCGGGCAGGGTTGAACTGCACAATTTCGTGTTAGTTTTTCCTTTACTTAGACACCTCCCTCATTTTATAAAGGCATCTGGCTCAAGCTCAAGATTTACAACTGTGCTCTCTGCATCTCAATGCCTGTGGGAACTTCCTTTAAGATTATTTCTCTCTCTTTATGGAAAATCCCTATCTCATTTCCACCATTTTTTTTTTTTTAATGAACAGATGAATGTAAATGTCGGTTAACATTGTCCAGGGGAGGGGAGAGTGAAATAGACCTAGGACAGTTAGTGACTTCAATAATAAACAATTCTCTATCATTTGTTTCTTTTCTTTTAAAAATGTATTAACATTCTAAAACATTGACTTAGTTAATAATAAAGTATCAAATTTGATTAAATGTAATAAATATACCATACTGATGGAGAATGTTAATAAAAGGGGACCCTGGGTGTGGGGTGTAATATGGGAACTCTGTGCTATCTTTGCAATAATTCTGTGAATCTAAAACTGTTCTGTTTTTAAATTATTTAGAAAAAGCCAATACGTGTAAGTTAAAGATGAATTTTAAATGTAAAAAAGATAAGAATGGAAAACAAGGGATATATGCAGGTTCTACCCCTTTCATTCCTGGGGAGGTCCAATAAAATGCTAGACTTTTTCACTATACTATATAGACTTCCTCACTATATTCCTTTGTATCTCTTACCTGCTCTTTTTCTTCTGTTTCTCATCTGCAAAATTTTTTGTGACTTATTTTCCAGATCATTAGTTCTCTCTTCAGTGACATATAATTTACTTTTAAACATATCCCTATTTCCATTATTGAATTGTTTTAAAGGTTTTCTAAAAATATTTTTAGATGTAGATGGACACAACACCTTTATTTTGTTTTATTTATGTGGTGCTGAGGATCGAACCCAGCGCGCACTACCACTGAGCTACAACCCCAGCCCATTTTTAAAGCCTTTTAATGATTAAAATATACATAACAAAAAAAACAGCATTTTAGCCATCCTTGCTGGAAACTTCCTTGTGTACATTCACTGCCATCACCATCATCCATCTCTTTTTTCATCTTCCCAAAATGAAACCCCTATTAGTTAAACAGTAACTCCCTATTTCTCCCTCTTCTCAGCCCCTCACGACCACCATTCTACTTTTGGTCTCTATAAATTTGACTAGTCTAGGTACCACATACAAGTACAATCATACTTGTCCTTTTGTGATTGGCTTATTTCACTTAGCAAAATGTCTTCAAGTTTGATCCACATTTTAGTATATGTTGGAGTTACCTTCCTTTTTCATTGTGTGGGTATACCACATTTCCTTGATCCATTCATCTGTCAAGGGACATTTTGGTTTTGCTTCAGCCTTTTGGCTGTTGTGAATAATGCTGCTATAAACATGGTATACCTTTGATTCCATTATGTATGGAAATTGTTTTCCGAGTACCATTTGTTGAAAAGAATATCCTTTTCCCTGTTTAATGGTTTTGGCCCCCTTGTAAAAAAAAAAAAAAAAATCAATTGGTTACTTCTGGGATTCCTATTCTATTTCATTGGCCTAATATCTATCCTCATGCCAGCAATACACTGCTTTGATTACTGTAGCTATGTTGTAAGTTTTCAACTTAGGAATTATGACTTAATACGTGATTTTTCCAATTTCCAGTTTTCTCTCAAATTTTCCCAATCTTGTTTTTGTGTCTTTGAATAAAAACAGTATTTTATCTTTTTTTTTCTTTTTCTTTTTTCCTCTGGTACTATGGATTGAACCCAGGAGTGCTCTGCCACTGAAGTATGTCCTCGGCCCTTATTTTTTATCTTGCGACAGGGTCCCACTAAGTTGTGGAGGCTGGCCTTGAACTTGTGGTCCTCCTGCCTCAGCCTCCCAAGTCACTGGAATTACATATGTGCACCAGCATGCCCAGCCTCATCTGTGTCTTATAATGCTAACAGGAACCAAATGACTCTACCTCTATTGTCAGTTTTTTTCTCCTGGGTCTTTTTTTTATTGTTGTGGCCCCGTCGCTTTATTTGCCTTATTATTTTTTACTGTGTGTGGTTATCTTGTATGTGTGGCAGGCATTTAATATTTTTGTACAGATTTTCTGCTCAAAGGAAATGTGGTCTAAATTGCCCATTAACCAGGCCGATACTAGAAGCTGAGTTCTACGACTTTTATTTTCCCTTAAAAAAATGATTTTTTAAAGGATGAAAGATTTGTTTATTTATTTATTTTGGTACTAGGCATTGAACACAGGGACATTTTACCATTTGGACGCATTCCCAGTTTGTTTGTTTGTTTGTTTTTGTTTTTGAAACAAGATCTCACTAAATTGCTGAAGGTTTGCTAAGTTGCTGAGGCTTGAACTTGTGATCCTCCTGCTTCAGCCTCCTCAGTTGCTGGGATTATAGGCATGTGCCACTCCACGCAGGAAGAAGTTTTTAATTTTAATATAGTGAAATTTATCTTTCCTTCTTTTATATTTTGGACTTGGTTGTCTGGTTTAAGATTTCCTTGCCAGGTGTGGTGGCACATGCCTGTAATCCCAGCAGCTCAGGAGGCTGAGGTAGGAAGACTGCAAGTTCAAAGCCAGCCTCAGCAACTCAGCGAAGCCCTGAGCAACTTAGCGAGACCTGTCTCAAAATAAATAAATAAAAAACAGGCTGGGGATGTGGCTCAGTGGGTAAGCACCCTGGGTTCAATCTCTGGTACAAAAAAAAAAAAAAAAGATTTCCTCCTTTTTACCCTGAAGTCATAAAGATACTTCTGCATATTTTCTTCTATAAATTTTATTAAGCATTTATTTTTTCATTTATGTCTGTGATATACTTAATTTGTATGCAGTATGAGAAAAGGGTCTAATATTTTCAGATGAATAACCAATTATCCAAGAATCATTTATTGAACTTTCCTTTATTTTCACACTGCTCTTCATGCCAGCTCATCTACCTAGATGATGATGATGATGATGATGATGATGATGATGATGATGATTTTGTTGCTGGGGATTGAACCCAGCACCTCATATATGCTAAAATATGTTCTATACTCCCTACCTTTCAACTAGATTATTTATCTTTGATTCCCCAAGTAGTGCTGTGGTGCCAGTTTCTATAGGCAATTTCACCCATCTACAAAGCTAGCAATTTAAGAATGATAAATAATATATTAAGACTACAAGTCAGTCAATATTGCTGGCCAGTCTTAACTATTTTCTAGCTAGCTCAACTTCGCACAAAGACTATTTCAAAGCATGTCTGCTTTACTTAAACCTTCAATTTCTATCTTCACCTTCATTCTTAAATGATGTACAACTTAACATTTTTTTCCAGTGAGGTTAGAAGCTTTCAGCCTGGAACAATCTCAGTTTCCCACTAATCTACCTGATCTTGCACCCATCTCTCCTCAACCCTTCAATTAGCATGGACCGAGGGTTCCTGGTATCTTAAAGACCTATTCCTCCATCTATGCCCTAGGTCCCACTCTCTTCTTCAGCTATGCCATCAGCCATATTCTTTCTCTTCCTCTTCCTCCTCCTTTTGTGGTTCTGGGGATTGAACACAGGAGCATTTTACCTCTGAGCTACATCCCCAGTCCCTACCTCCCTTTTAAATTTATTTCCAGATAGGATCTCATTAAGTTGCCAAGGTCCCCCAAACTTGTGATCCTCCTGCCTCAGTCTCCCAATTCCTGGAGTAGGCCACTGCACCTGACTTCTACTAGATATCTTCTAACCTCCTTGGTCACTACTTCCTTCATGTGGCTTTTTCTTCTCTACCATTCTGCTATAGAGAGCAGTTTTGTTCCTGAGTCCAATTATGTGTCCTCACTCACCTTTAATGATTTATATTGCATAGCAAGTGCTTTTTGGGAAACAAAGTATCTGGGCAAAAAACATTCTCCAGTGGAAAGCTCTAGTAAAGGCTGAAGAAGAGAACTCAACTCAGGTCTGAGGCTAAAATGAGCTCTCACTAGTACCATTCATAAAATCCAGATTTCTTCTATTGAAAGAGATTTAGGCTTTCTCTATTGTACTTCTCAAAATTCTTCCAGCCTTTCCCCACTATGTAAAACCTATCATACATGTTTAAGGTAAAAAAGAAAGAGCCTATGAGTTTGAGGTAGGTAGTTTTCTATTCTGCATAACCAATCACCAAAAATTTAATGGCTTAACACAATACACATTTATTATTTCTCAGGTTCTACAGGCCAAGAATCTGGTCAGGGCTTAGTTGGGTACTCTTAGTTGGCTGTTGGGTATTCTTAGTTGGCCGTGGCTCAGCCTAGATCTCACAGGCTGCAGTCGTGGTTGGGTTAGGTTCTTTTCTGGATCTTGACATCCTCTTCTATATTCATATGGTTGTTGACAGGATTGTTTTTTGTAGCTCTTATAGGCTATACAGAGTTCCTTGCCATGTGGCCCCTCATAGCATGGCAGCCTACTTCTTCAAGCCCAGCTGAAAAATCTGTCTCTCCAGTCTGCTAAGACAGAATCCTAGGTAGGTCTAATCATGGGAGTAACATCCTTTCACCTTTGCTGTATAAAGAATCTAGTCAAGGGAGTTGATATCCCATCACCTTAGTCATAATCTGTTAATCAAAAGCAAGCCACAGTTTATGCTCACATTCAAGGGGAAGGGATCACACAAAGGTATAACTAATTAGGGGTAATCATAGGGTATCTGCTACAACATACTTCTTACATATCCGTATTGCTCTCCATCTTTACTGTTACCATTCCAATCCAGGACACCACCATCACATTGTGTTCACACTAAAGTCAAAAGTGTGTGTCACCTTCCTGATAAAAAACTTTTTAATAGTTCCCTTATTGTTCTTATGATCATATTCAACATGCTTAAAATGACCTACTCTAGCTACTGCCGACCTCTCTAACCACACTTCTAGCCAGTAATGCTTATTTAACACATTAAGCCTCAAGTTTTCAATTCTGCAATCGTAATAAATATTCAAATATTATTTCAAAGTTACCATAAGTAGTGTACTTGTTGTTCACTTTAAGATTTTATAGGTGTTCCACACCTGTGATGATGGAGCAAAATATGTTAACATGTTCTAGCCATCTTGTTCCCTGACTTTGTCAAATAGTTTTCAAAAAAGACATTATAAGAAAACTACAGGCCAATATTCCTCATGAACATGTAAGATTTATAAACAAAATTTTAGCAACTCATTCTCACCAATATATAAAAAGGATATGTCATGACCAAGCAGGGATTAATACATGAATGTAAGTTTGGTTTTAACATTCAAAAACCAATGTATGTAAGTACTGGGCATGTAGCTCAGTGACAGAGCACTTGTCTAGCATGCACAAGGCACAGGGTGAATTTTATCCCCAGTACGCCAAAAAAAAAAAAAAAAAAGTAGGTATTTGGCTTGAATGTGAAGCCCCTTTGAGTTGTAACTGCCATGAATGCCCCTGAATAACCCTGGTCTGTTTTCCCTGAATAGTTTCCCAGTGTACTATAAATTTACAAAACCATTAAAGGAGTATGTGGAGCTTTATGACTGGTCCCTGGTGCCATCAGTGTCGAGATGTACCTGATATCTGTAATATTAGTTTAAAACAAACCAGGTACATTTGGGCTTGAACAAAGTCACTTTTGCCCTGACCATTATATAAGTTCCTGCCCTCCAATCCAAATGATAGGGAGCCACCTGTCTTGCTGCCACCCAAGACATGCTTCTGTCAGTAGACCCACCAATAAACTGCACTCTGTGCAATCCTGGATCTATCTGCCTCTTTCTTCAGTGTCAAGGGGCCAGTTCTCATACACTGAGACCAGGTCTTTCTTGAACAGTGAATTGCCATACTAACAAGCTAAAAATGAAAACCATATTGTCTTCTTAAAAGATATTTAAAAATCGGGCTGGGGTTATGGCGCAGTGGTAGCGTGCTCACCTAGTACGCGGGAGGCACTGGGTTCGATCCTCAGCACCACATAAAAATAAAATAAAGCTATTGTGTCCACCTACAACTAAAAAATAAATATTTTTTAAAAAAAGATATTTAAAAATCCACCATACAGTCCTGATCTAAATTCTCAATAAATTAGAAATGGAAAATAACTTCCTCAATATGATAAATGAAACATCAAAAAGTTACATCTAAGATAATATTTAATGGTGAAAGACTGAATGCTTTACTTTTAGTATCAGGAAAAAGATGAGGGTTTCTGCTTTCATGATTTCTACTGAGTATTGTACTGGAGTTCCAGCCAGTGCAATAAGATAGGAAAAAAGAAAAAAAAGGCATATATATTAGAAAGGAAGCAGTAAAACTGTCATCATACATGGACAATTTGATCACATCTGTAGAAAATCTGAAACAATATACCAAAAAAAATCTTTGAGAACCAATAAGTGAGTTTTAGGAAGATTTCAGGATAAAAGGTCAATAAACAATTTAATGATTTTTTGTACACTAATAGCAAACAAAATAGGAAAAACCATTAAGAGCATCAAAATTGAAATATGTAGAAATAAATCTATCAAAGGTTATGAAAGATTGGTAAAAACTGAAAGGAACTACAAAAATATTGCTGAGAGAAATTAAGGAAGACTTAATTGGAGAAATATACTATGTTTGTGGATTAGAAGACTCAGTGTTGCTGTAAGATATTCATTCTCTCCAAGTTAATCTATAAATGCAATTCAATTTCAATCAAAATCCTAGCAGAATTTTTTGAAGAAATTGGCAAACTGATTTGGAAATTCATATGGAAATGCATTGGAGTTAGAATAGACAAAACAAAAACATTAGAAATCTCACACTACCTGATTTCAAGCCTTATTATAAAGCTACTATAATCAAAAGTGTGGCATCATGGGGCTAAGGATATAGCACAATGGCAGAATACTTGCCTAAGACCCTGGGTTTGATTCCCCAGCACCAGAGAGGAGGGCAGAGGAGGAAAATATTCCACAAAGATTCAAAGGAAATTCAGAGGAGAAATAAAATTACAATTGAATGTCCACATTTGAAAAAGGAACTTTGCCCCAAACCTCAGAGTATGTTTACCATAAAATTAATTCTGGGCTGGGCATGGTGGTATGTCTGTAATCCCAGTGACTCAGGAGGCTGAGGCAGTATTTAAAATTCAAAGTCAGCTTCAGCAATTTAGTGAGCCCCTAAGCAATTTACCAAGGCCCTATCTCAAAACAAAAAATAAAAAAGGGCTGGGGATGTAGCTCAATGGTAAAGCACCCCTGGGTTCAATCCCTAATACCAAAAATATAAAAATAAAAATAATTAAGATTAATCATGGGCCCAAATAGAAAATCTAAAACTCCAAATAATTTCTGTAAGACAAAATAGAAGAAAATCTGTGACTTAGGTTAAGTAAATATTTCTCATATATGACAACACAAGCGTAATGCATAAAAGAACTAAACGAGCCCGGCACAGTGGCACAAACCTGTAATCCCAGCGGCTCAGGAGGTCTTTTCTACCCTAATCTGTCTCCATTTCAGGTTCTTCTCATCTTCATCTTTTAGCCACAGTGGGGATTGTACTGGCAGGCAAACGTTTTAGAAATAGACCTCCTGCCCTTCCTCCCTTTCTCCCTGGATTCATTCAACTCAGGGGTACTCAAACACTGAAAACATTCAGCCCTTTTTTGTATTTTATTTAAAGACAGGGTCTCACTGAGTTGCTTGGAGCCTCGCTAAATTGCTGAGGCTGGCTTTGAACTCACACTTTTATCTCAGCCTCCCCAGCCGCTGGGATTACAGGCGTGAGTCACCTCGTCCGGCTCCCGGACGATTTCCAGCCATTCAGGGATTAATTGCTGAGCTTCACTTATTTCAAAGGCAGTGGTTATCAAAGTGTGGTTTTAGGACGAGCAGGATCACTTGAGAACCTGGGCTTCCATCCCAAACCCGAGTCCCAATCTCTAGAGGTGTGGCCCAGAGATCAGTATTTTAAGAAGGCCTCCCGGTGATTCAGCCTGTCCCTGTCCTGAGGCTAAAAAAAAAAAAAAAAAAAAAGAGCACAGGAAGAAAGTTGAACGCTCATCTATGAATCTGATTACGTGATAGGGGATGGGTTAAAAAACGTGTGCGAGGGCTGGGAATATAGCTCAGTTGGTAGAGTGCTTGCTTTGCATGCACTGGGTTCAATCCCCAGCACCACCAAAAAACAAACAAACAAACAAAAAAAACCAGCAGCAACCACAAAAACGTGTGTGAGTTCATGAAGAATTCATTACTCAGAAAATCTACCCAGCCCCTGAGAGCTTTCCCGAAAGATAATGAATTCCGACATTCACCTTAAGAATCAGCAGACAGGGCAGCAAGGGATCTGGCGGTGGCAGAGTCCCTAGCTAAGGCTCTGCGAGCAGCAGCTCAGCGGATGTTCACGGGTTAATTCCAGGCACTCCAGTTCACCACTGCCCCGCTGCCGCCGCCCTGCGCATGCGCGGTTACGGCCATAGAGCTGAGCAATCCTCCCAGATTCCTAGAGTGCACCGGGCGATGGCTGGCTGGCTGGCCGCTGGGGAGACTTGACAGGCCGACCCGTAACAGTTCGAGGTACGCGTGAAGTTAGCCCACCCCAGGCCGAGGTGTGCCGGGTGATCTTGCCTAACAGGCGGTTTCCTGAGTCCATCGAGAGTCAGAGTCAGAGAGCTGGTCGGTGTTGGCCTAGGGTTTCCTGGTCAGCCCTCGTTGGGCATTGCGTTCAACTGAACGAACGCCAGGAATTTCGGGGAGCTGGTGGAATCACGTGCGTGGATGAATCCTCGCGAACCAGCCGACCGAACCCGGAAAGGACTACCTGAATTTGTGAGTGTTAGAAGGCGAAGAAAGGAAAGAGATCACGATGATGGATCAGTAGTGTCATTTTTGCAAAGGCAGCAAATAACGTACTGTTAACCACCAAGACAAATTCTAAAATCCTCTCCCCAGCGTTCTTTACAGTTACCCCAATTATGGTAGAATTAACCCCCAATTTTATTTTAATATCTCTCAACTTGAAATGGGGAATGTGTGTCCAAGAGGGGTAATGCCAGATTTCCTGGGTGATGGGGAGGAAGCTTAATGAATTCTATCAGAAAAGCAGTTGGAAATTAAGATTTCATTTTTTTCCTTCTATTCTTTATACCCAGAGGCTGTTTCTGGTGGTCTAGTCTCAGAAATTACATCTCTAGTTTGCACAATGATTCCCTTCTGAGACCAGTGGTGCCCACTTGCCTCCAGGCCTCAGACCCATTCGTGGACAAGAAAATCTTGCAGAGGAAATGATAATTCTCCAGTTGCTCCCTGAGGTGTCCATTTGCAGCCTATGGAGATCCAGTTCAACTGTGATTCTCAACAACATAACCTTCTTTCAGGTGAGGAGCAACATAGTGTATCTTAGTGTTGTGAGGGGATAGAATATCACCCCATGTTAGTGTCTTCAAATGATATTGATATTCTTCACTACCTATAGCCACTCTGTTAGGCAATATTCTCTCTTTTAGTGCTTCAAGCATAGTCATGCAGCTTTATCACATTCTCATGCAATTCTCTTTTTTAGGACCCCAGAGTAATGTAGTTTTGCCTTTATAATTACCTTAGTTCCAATCTGTCATTGGTTAGTATGTCCTCTTTATGGTCTTTTCAAGTCATCTCTCTCATTTCCTATAGGGTCATATTTGAACATTTGGAGTCTGCTGACATGGATCCAAATACTACCTTTGTCACTGCCTTCAGTAACTTTATAGTTCTGTTTCCCCACATTATAAGTGTATAATAGTTCATAACTTGGGGGTTTTCTTGAGAATTGTGTCTATGTATTACTCCAAAATAAAGTACCCCAAAACTTGGTGACCAAAAACTTCAGACATTTTTAATCCCTGTTATTTCTTATGGTTTGTAGGTGACTAACTTGAGCTGGGTTCATCTGGGCAGTTTTTTCTCTTAATACTGTCTGGGGTGACTCAGGAAGTCATCTAGTGGCTTTGCTAGGGCTGGGATCTAAGATAGTATCAATCACAGGTGTAACTGTTGCTGCTTGTTATAGCTTGGGTCATGCATCTCCAGCAGGCTGGCCCAGACTTTTTCACAGGACTGCTAATTTCCAAACTCAAGGAAAGGGAAAGTTCTCTGATACATAAGCACTTTTCCTACTTATGTTTGTGTTACATTTGTTAATGTCTCATTGGCCAAAGCAAGCCATATGCCCAGTTCCAGAGTCATTGTGGAAGGGAAGTACAAAAGGATATTGATACCAGGAGATATGATTCATTGGATTCTCTTACTACTATATGAAATGCCACATACACTACATGAGATCCTATGTGTAAAGCTTGAAACAGACCTGGTTCATAGTAAATCCTTTATAAATAGTGGCCACTATTATTAGTAGTAAGATCATTTTGATCCTGACTTTGTTCAGAAGTGCTATAGGGTTTCATTTCCACATCATGTTACTTCTTTTTCATTTTGATTTTCCCATTGCTGTTGTTTGCTTGTGAAATTTATCTTGCATTGCCTTTGCTTTCACTCTAGGTCCTGCCTCTTTTTAGTCTCTGAGCATCTTTATTATATTTTGTTTTATTTAGTTTCTCTCTTGTATTTAGAATTTGTCCTTCCACAAAAATCTATTACAAGGCACCTCATCCTTTCTGAGAATCAGTGTAGAACTGGGTCTCTTCCTTCAAATTTTATGTAAACATCTTCAGTATGTTTCTTACAATGTGTATAAATTAACACTTTTTATTATAGAGTTATACAATTATACTAAAGTCCATTTGTGACGCATAGAAAAACACAAAACAAAATTTAAATAACCTACAACTCCACCATCTAAAAATGGTTATAGCTAACGTTAATACATACTTTATAGCCGGGCGCGATGGCGAACACCTGTAATCCTAGCACTTTGGGAGGCTGAGACAGGAGAATCGCAAGTTCAAAGCCAGCCTCAACAACAGTGAGGCACTAAGCAACTCAGTGAAACCCTTTCTCTACATAAAATACAAAATAGGGCTGGGGATGTGGCTTAGTGGTCGAGTGCCCCTGAGTTCAATCCTTGGTACCAAAAAAAAAAGTATACTTTATATCATTTAGCCAATTAATTCAACAAATATTTGTCATTAATAAATGTGTATTAATTAATAAAATCATAGCTTATTAATTGTTACTAATCATGTAATATTATTAGTTATTGAGATTTTATTTTGTGCCAGGCACTGTTCTAGGTGCTGGGGATAAAGTGAACTGCTGTACAGAAAAAGCCTATACCCTTATGAATCTTACACTCCAGTGAGGAGAAACAGGAAACAAATAAATGTATATTATGTTATCACATAATGATAGCCGTTATAGAAAAATTAAACCAGGAGTATTGGGATTTGGTCAGGAACTATATGGCTTACTCAGTTGAGTAATATAAAGTTTCATGAGAATGATGGTAAGATTACAAAAATTGTGGAGTGGAGAGCAGCCTGGAGCATACAAGAGTGTGGAGCCATTATTACACTTAGGCCTTAAGTGACAAGGGGAGAGATTGATTACCATTTCTGGGGATAGAACCACTTGATAATGTCTCATTGGCCAAAGCAAGCCATATGCCCTGATATGAACAGTTCATAACAGTGATATGAACTTTGGCCTTTGCTTAAAGAAATACAAGTACAGTTGGCCCTCCTTACCCACGGGTTCCACATCCACAGATTTAACCAACTGTGGATCAAAAATATTTCAGGGAACAAACAATAAAAAATAATAGAAATTAGTGACTACATAGTATTTATATTGTATTAAGTATTATAAGTAATCTAGAGTTGAATTAAAATATATGGAAGCATGTATATAGGTTATATATGATTACCATGCTATTTTATATAATAGACTTTAATATCTGAGGCTTTTGCAATCCATGAAGGAGTCTGGAAGCAATTTGCAAATGCTGAGGAATGACTGGCTCAGCAAGAAAAGATCAATGATGTAGGGTGGCAAACTTACTTATTTGCTTGGTATTTAGCACTAACAGTCTCACATCCCAATACTCCCTCAGTTTTGGGCAAACTAGGACAATTGGTCTTTCTACTATTCTCTTACTGTTGTATAAATTTAATTGCAAGCCAGAGCACATAACCACAGGTTTTGCAGTTTATCAATATCAACCCCCAGGGCCACAAAGCAAATGCAAAGTAGATCCGGAGGGTTGAAAGGAGAATATCCATTGCAATCTACCCCTTTTATCCCTCAGTATACACTTTTGTCCTTTGTTTAGATTGTTATGCCCCCAATACATCAGAAAAACAAATTTCTTTAAGTTAGCATTCCCTTGCAAATTGACATAATTAAATTATACTTGTACCTGAAAACTAATTTCACTATCACTAGTGCTCTTCATATAAATTAGTAAGGAAAGTTAAAAAAAAAAGACACATTTTTTATAATAATAAGTGTATTTTGGAAAAAAATAATTACCATAAACATGTTATAGTTTGTACTGTTCATAAAGTCTAAGTTAATAATCATAAGTCCTCTTTCATCACCTATTTTATATCTCCTTCACCCTCTGCCAACAACTTGGTAGTTCAGAGTTCTTTACCTAATTAAGTAATAAAAACCTTCTTTCCTAGATGATTTGGGTTCTTGGTGATGCTGTCTCTTTCAGACTGCTTCAGGGTACCAACTGGGTTTATTGGACTTGAGAGAATTAAGAGGCACCCCATGAATTCTCTGAGCTCCAAAAATATTCTTCTTTGCCCTTAGACAGTAGCAACAACCAATTCCCTATTAGAATTGGGATCATTCGTCCCAACCAGTAGAGCAACACCTTATCTACCTGTTGTTTGAATAGTATAAGGAACCCAAAATGGCCAAGAGGCTGTCTTACCTTCAAATTTAACAAAAATCATTACTTTGCTTTATAGTAGAAGCATTTCTCCTTTGAGTACTGGAAAACTCACCAAATCTAAGATTATGGAGATAGAAAACAAAATAATACAAATGGATTATTAGGTAGATGACAGGAACCATTCTCCCTGCTTCTCTTTGGTTTCTATACCTCTTTAGGTATTCTGGCCATGGAGAAAAAACTTGTCTTTAGTTTAGGAAATATATTGCATCCTATATGACACCACCCCAGACTTAGCCTTTAGCAGATCATTCCACCATTATCTCAATCCACATACTTCTGGATGATGGGGCATATAGATAGACTCATGAATTACAAGTATGTGAACTCACTGATGTACTTCCTTCCTTGTTAAAATGAGTTGTTTGGAAGCAACACTGTGTAGAATACTACAGTATTAAAAATAGCATTCTCTTAAGTCAATACAAGTTTGTATCTGAATTATGTATTCAGTTCTTTGAAAACAAATTGTGGCCATCTATATGATGTAAGTGGTCCAGTGTAAGGCATCTATCCCCTAACGGCTGATTGGCTCTTCTCTAGGGAGTGGTATTTTTTGGGGAGTGTAGTATTCACCTTGGATGTTGGCTGTTGAGAGAGGAGGTCCATATTGTTGAAGCCATATACAGCCTCCATCCCTGCTGCCATGACCGCTCTGTACGTGAGTCTATTGGATAAGCATTGGAAGAAGGCTGATTGACATTCATATTATGGATCATCATGCCTAATTGTTCGAGAGGCTTCATTCTCTACAGTAGATACTTTTTACTGAGGATTCACACAGGGCACAAATATATTTACATTCTTCACCCATTCTAGGAAATCCATCCTCATATTTTGTTTCTATAATCCTTATTTCTAGTATTCTAATCTAGTTCTTTTAAGGTAACTATATATTCTGATAACCCATTAATAACTACCTATGAATCAATGTAGGCATGTTTCTTAGACTGTGCTGTCTTTCATGAAAAGTAGACAGACAACCAATAGTATACCTGAAATTCTGCTAACTGAATTTGCCTTCATCAATGTATTTGAGGCCATTCCTGAGTAGGAATGTAAGTAAAAGCTTCAGGCTGGTGCCCACACACTGCCAGACCCATCTGTAAACCAATTCTTTAATTTCTCCTTGTCTGTTAACTGGTAACAGGGAACTTCTATGAGGTCATGAGTACTGGTTGAGAGAGAAGTAACAAAACCATAGGAACAGGTAATATGGAATCCAAATCACTTGCCCATGGAATTTACTACTAGTTAATTTTACAGTGGGATGCATAGTTTTGCATCCTTTTTTATGATTGGTAACCAGTACATAATGGCAGTTTGTAATATATAGCCACTCGGAACTCTCTGATCAAGCATTAAATCTATCATTGCCCAGTAAATAATAAGCTAGGATTTGCTTCACATAGAAAACTCTTGTCAGAAGAGGGAATGGCTCTACTTCAATATGGTTCTCTTACGCATCTTCCATACAGCATTCCTAACTACTACTGGCCAATATCACTGATTTTCCTTACAATAAGGTCATATGACAGCTTGCATTGCACCCTGGACCTGCTCCAAAGCTTTTTTTTTTTTTTCTCTTACTGAGTCTCACTCAAAAATGTCAACATAAGCTGGGCACAGTGGTGCACGCCTGTAATCCCAGCACTTTTGGAGGCTGAGACAGGAGGATCACGAGTTCAAAGCCAACTTCAGCAAAAGCCAGGCACTAAGCAACTCAGTGAGACCCTGTCTCTCAGTAAAACACAAAGTGGGGCTGGGGATGTGCTCAGTGGTCGAGTGCCCCTGAGTTCAATCCCCAGTACTGGGGGAAAAAAAATAAACACAAAAGTTATTTAAATTGGTCATTTTAGCATTTTGAACTGTGTTATCTGTTGCCTCAAAAATGCAGAGGCCCAAAAAGCCTTGTATCTCTCTGAAGCAGTAACATTTGGGTAGAGCTATAAATAAAGTTGAGAAAACAAGCCATATGACTATCAGAAAGAATTTTTCAGGCAGAGGGAATAGCAATTGCCAGAGGTCTCTACATGTAGCAGGAAGGGAGTAAGCCCTGAATAAACAGATAGTAGGGGATAGTAGAATAAAATGAGAGCAGAGAAACAAAGGGACTAGATGACCAGATAACATGGAACTTTATAAACCATGGTAATGATTTGGAACTTTATTCCTAGTGTAATAGGAATCCATTGGAACTCTTTATACAGAATAATGACACATAAACATCACTCTGCCTGGAGACAATGTGAAAAATAGGATAAAGGTAAGTTAGGGAGAAGAAAACAAGTATTTCAAGAAGAGAGTAATCAACTCTTCAAGTAAATCCAGAATAAGATTGAGACTTGACCTTTGGATTTGTCAAGATAAACATATTAAGAATGGTTTTGATTGAGTTATGGAGATAAAAGCCTAATTACAGTGTATTAAAAAAGAGAATAGACTCAAGCTGGGTATGTAGTGCAGTGGTAAGAGTGTGTGCCTAGAATGCAAGAAGCCCTCGGTCCAATCCCAGTACTAGGGGAAAAAAGAGAGAGAGAGGGAGCAAGAATATACTTAATTTTGGTTAGAACATATAGCAACGTGAACTCTCATATACTTCTGATGGAAATATGAATTGGTTCACACTTTTGAAATATCTAATTAAAGACCCAAACAATTCTAGGTTATAAATATGATCCTAAGTTTTTATAACCTAAAAAACATCTATTTCAGCTGCATATGTACATCAAGATAGGTTTATAAGCATATTCACATCAGCATTGTTTGTAATAGCAAAACATTCAATGAAGAAGAATGGGTAAATAAACTGTGACATGTCACACTACAGTAGTAAACATGAATCTTCCAAATACAATATTGAGCATAAAAAGCAAGTCACAGGATACATGTGGTTTAATTCTACAAATGTATGACGTTCAAAAACATCCTGTTACTTTGCTGGGATTACCCATTACAGAATACCTCAGACTAAGTAGCTTAAACAACAGAAATTTATTTTTTCATAGTTTTGGAAACAAAGTCCAAGATCAAGGGAACAGCTGGGCTGGTTCTTTCCCTAGTTTGCATGTGATATGACTTCTTTTCTCTGTATGCATGCATATGGCTTTCCTCTTCTTATAAGAACACCCATCATATTGGATTAGAGTCCCATCCTATGACCTCATTTAACTTGTATTATCTCCTCTAAAGGCCCTATCCCTAAATACATAGTCACACTGGGAGTTAAAGCTTCAATATATGAATTGGGGAGGGACACGATATATTTCCTAACACAGGCACAATGAAACAGTATATTTTTATAATACATACATTTAGTAAAGCTCTAAAGAAATGCCAGAGAAAGAGCCACAAAATTCAGCATAGTGATTACAAGGATAAGTGGGAAAAGAGGTTGAAAGGAGATGGGAATAGGGAAGCATCCACAGAGGAATTCTAGGATACTGGAAATCTTCTGATAATGTTTTTCTCTTAAACTAAATGGAAGATTCAAGCCAGGCATGGTGGCACAGTGATCCCAGCGATTTAGAAGGCTGAGGCAGGAGTATCGCAAATTCAAGGCCAGCCTCAGCAATTTAGCAAGACCTTGTCTCAAAAATAAAAAGGAAAAAGGACTAGGGATATAGCCCAGTGGCCAAGCACCCCTGGGTTCAATCCCCAGTACCAAAAAATAAAATAATAAATAAATGTTTAATTCTATTTGTTGCAGTATAAATTATTATTCATTTCTTTAAAATGTATATACACATGCACAAGTAGATGTATATATATATTTATTAAGTACAAAATACTTAATAAACTTAAGACAGAAATATGGAAAAGTATAAAGTTTTTCAAGAAAAAATTCTCTAAAGGGAAGCAAAAGTCAAGCAATAGAAGGATGAAATAAAGTTCAAAGCATTTTTTTGTGTGTGTATCATTCAAGTCTAATATATTCTTATAGTTCAATTTTGTCTTTTTCAAAATCATCTTAATTTTTCTGTTTCTACTATATAAAGTTTAGAATCATTTGGTCAATTTCTTTAAAAAAAAAAAAATCCTGCTGGGACTTTGGGATTACATGATCTATAGATCAATTGGGGAAGAATTCCTACCTTAACAATATTAAATCTTCCTATACATGATTAATGGTACATATTTCTGTTTATCAGATATTAGCAATGTTTTGTAATTTTTGTTATACTGATATTGCACATATTTTGTCAAATTTTTAAGTATTTTATTTTTGCATGCAATAAAAAATGCTTTAAGTTTTTCACTTTGTTTATTGCTTGGATACAGAAATACAGTTAGTTGTATTTATTGCTCTAATAAACTCATTGGCAGTTTCTAATAGCTTTTAAGAGATAGCTTAGGGACTTTCTGTGTATGTAGTTGTGTATTTTATAAATAAAAACAGTTTAACTTTTTTCTTGTGTATATTAATTACTTTTCATATCTTATTGCATTGGCTAGGAATGTGGAATAGAAGTGTAAGAGTGAGCACCTTTGCCTTGCTCCCTGGTTAACTGTGTTAGCTGAAGGTTTTTCTTTTTCTTTTCTTTTTTTACTGAAATAATCAGTTTACACATATAACATCGTGATGTTTGAATTTAAATGGCCAGCTTCTCTATTTTTTATTCTTTTATTTTTCTTTTCTAAGTTTACATGATCAGACTTTGTTTTCCCTTTTTTACTCTATTATTTGTACATCTTTTCATTGTTATTTTAATAATTACCTTATCAGCCTTTCTTGCATGTGGTTCTGTAAGTGATTAAACTCCAATGCTCTAAGGCATCCATCATTAATCATGTATTAGTGTCTCTCATATACATCTACTATGTACCATCCTTGAAAGAATTAAGAAAATAGCAATTCAAATCACTTTCTCTTTTTGTTTGTGTTTTTTTCTTAATTTGTTTTTGGCACTAAGGATTGAACCCAGGAATTCCTGAATGTTAAGCACATGTCCTACCACTGCACTACACTCCTGATTACATGTTCCGTTTTATTCTGTTCTATAACTGTGGTTGGAAAGGCTGCTTTAGAGATTATAACATACACACAGGATTAATTACAGTTTATTTTATTTTACTACTTCTAGGAAATGCAAAGACCTTGTAGATATTAAGCAATAGACTTCAGTTCTATGTACCTTCCTCCTCTTATGCTATTTTGGCCATATGCTTTAATTCCATATAATATTGCAAAATCCACAATAATTGATATTGCTTTAATTAATCAATACACATTTAGATTTACCCAGATACTTTGCTTTTTCAGTGCTCTTCAGTCTTGCATTACCTTGCTTGCATCTGAGGTGTTTTTTGTTTCCTAAAGAATTCTTTTTAGTATTTCTTTTAGTGCAAGTCTGCTGTTAAAAGCCTTTCTTTGTTTTTTTTAAATACTTTTTTAGTTGTAGATGGACACAATAGCTTTATTTATGTATTTTTATGTGGTGCTGAGGATTGAACCCAGTGCCTCACACTTGCGAGGCAAGTGCTCTACCACTGAGCTACAGCCCCAGCCCAAGCCTTCCTTTGTTTTTAACTCAAAATATCTTTATTTTAACTTTTCTTTAAGGCATTTTCTCTTATTATGCAGTTCTAGGTTGGCACGTATTTTCTTGAAAAGTACACTTGAAAAGTGATATTCCTAGGTTGGCACTTATTTTCTTGAAAAGTGCACTTGAGAAGTGATATTCTATTGTCTTCTAGTTTCCATCATTTCTATTGAAGTTAGTGTTAAGAAATAATTCTCCATGGGCTCCATGTGTTTCTGCATATTTTACATGCAGAGGCACTGGCTGCCTTGTTCTAGGCTATCTTTAAAGAATATTGTATAACAAGCAGCCTTTGAGCATAGTGATGGTATCATTTGGAGGTGATAGTAAAAGGTCTCAGAATTCTTTTCAGTGTATCTAAGGTACAATAAAGGAATTTTGGCACACTGGGAGGGAAGAGAGCTTTCCTCAAACAGATAAAACTCCTATGGGGAACTACAAACAAGGTATGAGGCATTAATGAGTACTTTAGGCTTTTTTTTTTTTTTTGTACTAGGTATTAAACCCAATGGAGCTTAACAATTGAGTCATGGGCCTAGACTTTTTTTTTTGGGGGGGGGCGGGGGCTAGACTTTTATTTTCATCTTGAGACAGGATTCTTGCTAAGTTGCTTAGGGCCTCACTAAGTTGCTGAGCCTGGTCTTGAATTTAAAATCCCTTGCCTCAGCCTTCCAAGTCACTGGGATTACAGGCATGTACCACCATACCCAGCAATAATTTATCTTATTCTCCATATCAGATTTGTCATCTTTATCAGCATTGTGAATCCAATCTGGAGCTATAGCTCCAGTACCAAAAAGATAAATTCTCAAAATCAGCCCTGCCACATTGGAAAAGTTTCTTACATTGAAACCAAGTATTTAAGAGATGTTATCTTGACAGTGGGTTAACAGCTGCTACCTTTTAAAAAAAGTCACCAATATATAAGTCAGACATGAGTTAACCAGGGTCCATAAACCCTACAGCCCCAATCAGACATACTGTGGCTCTGATTTTTTAATCAAGAGGCCTCTAGCATTACAAAAGCATATACAATAAGAAGTTTATTGGAGGAAGGCATGATGGGTATGCCTGTAATCCCAGCAACTCGAGGCTAAGGCAGGAGGCTGGCAAGTTCAAGGCCAGCCTCAGCAATTTAGCAAGAGCCTGTCTTCAAAATAAAAAATAAGGGCTGTGGATGTATCTCAGTGGTTAGAGTGTCCTGGGGTTCAATCCTCCCTACCACACAGAGACACACACATTCTTGGAATTCCTCATATACCTGGTTATCTGTCTCCTAATATTTTTAGGCATAATCATTGGTATGATTTTCCTGTGTATTTTTCCTAAAGGTATTTCTATAACCTGTTTATGGGCAAAGCAAGGATGGCCCTCCATCTGGGTGAGAATATAAGCCATTAGCCATAATTTTCATAGTGGAATGTCAAGTGTGTGGCTTGATTCTCTCTTTTGGAAGCTTGTAGATATTTTCACATAATGAATTTCAAACAGTTGTATAAAAATTCAGTATTGATTGCTATACTTAAGGACTGGAATCATTCATGTTTGTGGTTTTATTGTACAAGGTGTTTGGAACATGGTATATGCTCCATTCATATACTAACAATAAATTTTATACCATTTCTAAAAATTGAAAGAAGATGCCAAATCAGCCAGGCATAGTGGTACATACCTATAATTCAAGTGACTTGGGAAGCTGAGGCAGAAGGATCACAAGTTTGAGGCCAGCATCAGCAACTTAGTGAGGTACCTAAGCAACTTAGTGAGACCCTGTTTTAAAATAAAAAATAAAAAAGGTGAAAGAATTGAAATTTTTTGATTTCCTTTTTTAAAATTAATACCTTATTTTTAGCCTAAATAGCTGGACAATGCTAGATAAAGCCCAGCCAACTTCTTTTCCTTTTTCTACACTCTTTCACACTGCTTACCTTAAATATGTGAATAAATTGCTTATGCATTAGCTCTAATTTAGTCATACTTTCCTAATCATAGTGAATAGGTTTTAGTATTCCCAGATGTCCTTTATCATACAGAGCACATCTGTTAAATCACTTCTATAAATGATTAATATGATCCATTACTTGTTGTTTCTTCCCAGTTTTCCTCTCAGAGGGCAATTTCAGTATTTTGGAGCATTTCCATATTGTTGTAGTTGCAATCTGTTTCACCTGAAACTTTCTTACAGTATGGAGAATACTTTCCATTTGGATTTTATTTATTGTTCCAGATATTGAGACTAAGATGAAAATTGGAGAACCGTCTTCAAAGGAAGAAATTACAGCAAAAATTGAACCATTGACTGAAGGGTTTTGTAACCCCAAAGAGGATGTTCTCCAGGACACTGAAGGCAGAGAGTTCTGTGAATTTGGAGATAAATTTAATAAAAAACATCAGACCCTCTTTAAAAGAAGACAGTATAACTGTGAGGAATGTGGACAAACCTTTGCTTGGAGTACAGGCCTTATTCAGCACCAGAGAGTCCACTGGGAAAAACCCTATGAATGTGATAAATGTGGAAAGGCCTTTCGAATGAGCTCAGCTCTGGTTATGCATCAGAGAATCCATACTGGGGAGAAACCCTATCCTTGTAATTGGTGTGTTAAAAGTTTCAGTCGGAGTTCAGACCTTATTAAACATCAAAGAGTGCACACTGGTGAAAAACCTTATAAATGTGATGAATGTGGGAAAGCCTTCAGTCAGAGCTCAGATCTTATTATACATCAAAGAATCCATACAGGAGAAAAACCTTATCAATGCAGTCATTGTAATAAAAGTTTTAGCCAGCGCTCAGACCTGGTTAAACATCAGAGAATTCACACTGGAGAGAAGCCTTATATGTGTAACCAGTGTAACAAACAGTTTAGTCAAAGTTCTGATGTTATAAAACACCAAAGAATCCACACTGGGGAGAAACCATATAAGTGTGATGTATGTGGGAAAGCCTTCAGTCAGAGCTCGGACCTTATTCTACATCAGAGAATCCACACTGGGGAGAAGCCATATCCATGTAATCAATGTAGCAAAAGTTTCAGTCAGAATTCAGACCTTATTAAACATCGAAGGATCCACACTGGAGAGAAGCCCTACAAATGTAATGAGTGTGGAAAGGCTTTTAATCAAAGTTCAGTCCTTATTCTGCATCAAAGAATTCACACCGGAGAGAAACCTTATCCCTGTAATCAGTGCACCAAAACTTTCAGTAGGCTTTCAGATCTTATTAATCATCAGCGAATTCACACTGGAGAGAAGCCTTATCCATGTAATCAGTGCAATAAAATGTTTAGTCGAAGATCAGATCTCGTTAAACATCATAGAATTCATACAGGTGAGAAACCCTATGAATGTGATGAGTGTAGGAAAACCTTTAGTCAGAGCTCCAACCTTATTCTACATCAGAGAATCCACACTGGAGAGAAACCTTATCCGTGTAGTGATTGCACTAAAAGTTTTAGTCGTCGTTCGGACCTTGTAAAGCATCAAAGAATACACACTGGAGAGAAACCATATGCTTGCAATTTGTGCAATAAAAGTTTTAGTCAAAGTTCAGATCTCACTAAACACCTGAGAGTGCACTCTGGTGAAAAGCCCTATCATTGTGATAGTTGTGAGAAAGCCTTCAGTCAGAGTTCTGACCTTATTCTTCATCAGCAAATTCACACTGGAGAAAAACCATATCCATGCACACAATGCAGCAGAAGTTTCTGTCAGAACTCTGACCTAATCAAACACCAAAGAATCCACACTGGGGAAAGACCTTATAAATGTAATGAGTGTGGAAAGGCTTTCAGTCAGTGCTCAGCTTTTATTCAGCATCAGAGAATCCACACTGGGGAGAAACCATATCCATGTGATGAATGTAGCAGAAGCTTTAGTCGTCACTCTGATCTCATTAACCATCAAAGAATCCATATTGGTGAAAAGCCATATAAATGTGATACATGTGGGAAAACCTTCAGTATGGGCACAGATCTCATTGATCACCAGAGGATCCACACTGAGGAGAAACTATACCAGTGTGTTCAGTGCAGCATAAGTTTTAGCCAATTCTCCGATCTTATTAATCATGAGAAACTCCATTCTGGGGAAGACAGTCTAAATGTGATGAATGTGGAAAAACCCTTACTGTGTACATCAACTTTATTCAGTTCTAGAGATACCACTATACCAGAACAAAAATCTTATGAATGCTATTGATGACTATGAAAAAGGTTTTAATCAATGTTTAGCTCTTAGGCTCAATTTAAAAACAAAACCCACTGGAGAGAAAACTAAACCAGTTTTTATAATGAAAATTTGGAGTCCAAACATTACTAAAATTAAGAAAAATTCAGAGGAAGAGTACTGAGAGTTGTGGGAAACCCTTCAGTATGAATAAAATTTTTACCAATTGTCTTTTAACAATAGAAATTAATTCTATCTTTGCTATAATGTAAGAAAAGCTGTCTTTCATTCAGACATCCACAAAAGAGTTGTATCATTGTAAGAAATGTATAACATTAATGTAGAAGTTATCAAATATTTTAAAATTCAGTGTGTAGAGGTGTTTAATCAAAACTCAGAAGGAAATTATTAGTTTTGGAATCTCAAATCTTTAGTGAGTCCATATTATCAATGGCATATAAAAAGTTATTTTAGAGAAAGTAGAGAAAACTTAAATCCCCTCCGTATCTAAATTGGCATTTATACTGATATGTGACATCTAAAGAGTCCTACCTTAAGCTCATTCTGGGTATCAATCTATGAATTCCTTGTGTGTGAACACACTATGCTATTGTGGCATTAAACTTACTAACTAGATAACCCTAGGGCCCTTTTCTCAAAAGTTGGTTTGTTTTGGTTTGGTTTTCCTAGTGAGCATGAACTTTGTGCAAGTTCCTGTGGTATACAGAACAAATGTTGATTTATTTCACCGTCAGTAGTGTACCCCATAAACTTTAAAATGTGAAATCACTTTTTCACTGCCATTTAATTACACCTTTGAAATGTGGAACAGGATTTTTAAAAGGAAATTTCCTTATCTCAAAATATGAAGATTTTTCTATTATTGCTTATCTTGTCATCTGCTAAACAAAAATGGTGACTATGATATTGTAATAAGAAATACATACAGTATTTCTTCCTTATCCACCCAGTGGATGCCTGAAACTTTGGACAGCACTAAACCCTATAATGCAATGCCTTTTCCTTCTTATCTAAGCACTTTTCTTGCACTTTGGCTGTAACTTTTACAATTTGAGGTGCAACACCAAAACTAGAATGTAGTTTTTCCATTCACAATTTCACAAGTAGAAGATTCATTCTACCATAGATCTTAGTAACCTCAGCATACAATTTTTTTCTTTCCATAAGTCAAAATTTCACCTTTTCACTAAAGGAAGTGTCTTGGCTTCTCTTTGGTATATGCAAATTGCCAGCATCACCACTCTTATGCATTGGGGCTATTATTTAGTAAAACAAAGGTTACTTGAACACTGTATGATATAAGACAGTCTGATGACCAAGACAGCTTCTAAGTGACTAATCGCCAATGATTTAATCAGTCATGCCTACATTAATGAACCCTCTGCAAAAGCCCATAAAGTCAGGTTCAGAGAGCTTCCAGGTTGGTGAACACAGAAGGTACTTGGAAGGTGACCCACCTGAGGAAGGCATAGAAGCTCTACGTCACTTCTCACAGAACTTTGCCCTATGCATCTCTTGTAGCTAGCTGATCCTGAGTTGCATTATTTTATAATAACCAGTAATCTAGTAAGTAAACCATTTTCCTGAGTTCAATGAACCATTCTAGCAAATAATCAAACCCATGGAGAGGGTTATAAGAACCTCTGATTTATAGTCAGTTAGTCAGAATCACCAGTGAACATATGAACATGTAATTTGTATCTAAAGTTGCTGACAGTCATGTGAGACTGTCTTTAGCCTGAGAAATCTTAGATAACTCCACATAGTGTCAGAATTGAATCATGACACCCAGTTGCTGGAGTTCAAAAACCCCACATATGTCTGGTACAGATGTGTAAGTATAGAGAAGATAGCAAATCTTTCCTGTACAGTAGCTGAAGTAATAACCTACATGATTAATTTGTATGGCATATTCTGTCTAAAAATAAAAATCTTTTGCTCTTGGTTTTCAAGTGGTGGCATTCAACAGACTTTTAAAAAAACTCTTTAACATATGTATTGATAATGAAACATACATGCAGAATTTTCAACTGTAAAACATAAATAATTTTTAAAAATAAAAAATACTTGTCTTTCTGGTTTTAATCATTTGATAATTTACTATAATATATTTTGAATAGCTCCCATAATTATCCAATTAAATATTTTAACTTAACAGACATTGTTAAATTATATAGGCAAAACTTTGGGGGGTTATACTCTATACAAATAATATATGATCTAGTAAAGCATGTATTGTTAGTGATAGAGATTATGTTTGGAAAACACATGCATGGCTCAATGTAATCATAAGATGCTTGTGGAGTAGGAAGGGTTCTATTCTGATCAGAAAGAAAAGGGAGTTTTGTGGAGCTCCTCAATTTGTCACTTAAGGTGACAACCTCATGCAGACATTATCATTTTTCATGCCTAAAATGCAGTGTTGAATAAAAATTTACCAGATCTATTAGAGTCAGAGACATAAATATTAACTCATGTATACATTTTATATACATATAATACACACATACACAGAAAAGCAACTATACATGAGTTAGTACATATACACATATTACCCAGCTCTGTTCTCCAAGGAGACCTAGAAGAAATGATACCCCAGTATCAGTGTGCATACCCAGATCTTGGTTTCTAAATACCATTCTCCAGATAAAAGGAATCAGGGCTCCATTGAGAAATGAATGATTCTATTTCCTGCCCCCATGTCCCATCCCCTCTTTTCCCTCCCCTTCTTTCCCTCCTCCATTCTTCCCATTCCCCCTCCCACATTATGGATCAACATCCACTAATCAGAGAAAACATTCTGCCTTTGGTTGTTTGGGATTGACTTACTTCACTTAGCATGATATTCTCCAACTCCATCCATTTACCTGCAAATGCCATAATCTTATTCTTTTTTAATGCTGAGTAACATTCCATTGTGTATATATACCACAGTTTCTTTATCCATTCATCTATTGAAGGGCATCTAGGTTGCTTCCACAGTTTAGCTATTGTGAATTGTGCTGCTATAAACATTGAAGTGGCAGCATCACTTCAATGTAGGATGCTGTTTACAAGTCCTCTGGGTATAGACTGAGGAGTGGGATTGCTGGATCAAACGGTGGTTCCATTCCAAGTTTTCTAAGGAATCTCCATACTGCTTTCCAGATTGGTTACACCAATTTGCAGTCCCACCAGCAATGTATGAGTGTGCCTTTTCCTCCACATCCTCACCAACACTTGTTGTTTGTACTCTTGATAACTGCCATTCTGACTGGCATGAGATGAAATTTTAGAGTAGTTTTGATTTGCATTTCTCTAATGGCTAGAGATGTTGAACATTTTTTCATGTATATGTTGATCAATTTTATTTCTTCTAAGAAGTGTGTGTTCAGCTCCTTAGCCCATTTATTGATTGGGTTTTTTTTGGTTTTTTTTTTTTTTTTTGGTGTTAAGTTTTTTGAGTTCTTTATATATCCTATCTGATGTGCATGTGGCAAAAATTTGCTCCCAAAATGTAGCCTGTCTCTTGACCTCATTGATTGTTTCTTTTGCTGAGAAGATGCTTTTTAGTTTAAATCCATCCCATTTATTGATTCTTGCTTTTATTTTGTGTACTTTAGGAGTCTTGTTAAGGAAATTGGGGCCTAATCTGACATGATGAAGATGTGGGCCTACTTTTTCTTCTATTAGGTATAGGGTCTCTGATCTAATTCCCAGGTCCTTAATCCACTTTGAGTTTTGTGCATGGTGAGAAATAGGGGTTTAGTTTCATTTTGTTGCATATGGATTTCCCATTTTCCCAGCACCATTTGTTGAAAAGGCTATCTTTTGGGCACTTTTGTCTAGTATGAGATAACTGTACTTACATGAGTTTGTCTCTGTGTCTTCTATTCTATACCATTGGTCTGCATGACTATTTTAGTGCCAATGTCATGCCATTTTTGTTACTATAGTATAGTTTAAGATCTGGTATTATGATGCCTCCTGCTTTACTCTTCTTGCTAAGGATTGTTTTGGCTATTCTGGGTCTCTTATTTTTCCAAATGAATTTCATGATTGCTTTTTCTATTTCTATAAGGGATGATGTTGGGATTTTAATTGGAATCACATTGAATCTGTATAGTGCTTTGGGTAGTATGGCCATTTCATGATATTAATTCTGCCTATCCAAGAGCATGGGAGATCTTTCCATCCTCTAACATCTTCTTCAATTTCTTTCTTTAGTGCCCTGTAGTTTTCATTGTAGAGGTCTTTCACTACAATGAAAAAAAATTGATTCCCAAGTTTGTTTGTTTGTTTGTTTGTTTTGAGGCTATTATAAATGGGGTAATTTTCTTAATTTCTCTTGCAGAGGATTCATCACTATTGTGTAGAAATGCATTTGGTTTATGGGTATTGATTTTATATCCTGCTACTTTGCTGAATTCATTTATTAATTCTACAAGTTGTCTGATGGAATTTTTTGGATCCTCTAAGTAAAGAATCATGTCATCTGCAAATAATGATAGTTTAAATTCTTCTTTTCCTATTCATTTCCCTTTAATTTATTTTGTCTGTCTAATTGCTCTGGCTAGAGTTTCAAGGACTATGTTGAATAGAAGTGGGGAAAGAGGGCATCCCTGTCTTGTTCCCATTTTTAAAGAGAATGCTTCCAATTTTTCTCCATTTAGGATGATGTTGGCCTTGGGTTTAGCATAGATGGCTTTTACAATGTTATGTTCCTACTATCCCTAGTTTTTCTAGTGTTTTGAACATGCTGTATTTTGTCAAATGCTTTCTCAGCATGTATGGAGATAACCATATGATTCTTGTCTTTAAGTCTATTGATGTGATGAATTATATTAATTGATTTCTGTATGTTGAACCAACCTTGCATACCTGGATGAAACCCACTTGATCGTAGTGCACTATCTTTTTAATATGTTTTGTATGCAATTTGCCAGACTTTCATTGAGAATTTTTGTGTCAATGTTCATCAGGAATATTGGTCTGAACTTTTCTTTCTTTGATGTGTCTTTTCTGGTTTTGGAATCAGGGTGATACTAGCCTCATAGAATGAGTTTGTAAGGGTTCCCTTCTTTTCTATTTCATGGAATAATTTGAGGAGTATGGTTATTAATTCTTCTCTGAAGGTCTTGTAGAACTCGGCTGAGAATCCATCTGGTCCTGGGCTCTTCTTGGTTGGTATGCTTTTGATGGCATCTTCTATTTCCTTGCTTGAAATTGATCTGTGTAAGTTGTGTATGTCCTCCTGCTTCAGTTTGGGCAGATCATATGCCTCTAGAATTATGTTGGTGTCTTCAGAACTTTCTATTTTACTGGAGTATAGATTTTCAAAATAGTTTTTAATTATTTTCTGGAATTCAATAGTGTCTGTCATGATATTTCCTTTTTTATTTCAAATTTTAGTAATTTGAGTTTTCTTCTTTTTGTTAGGGTGGCTAAGGGTTTATCAATTTTATTTATTTTTTCAAAGAACCAGCTTTTTGTTTTGTCAATATTTTGAATTGTTTCCTTTGTTTCAATTTCATTGAGTTCAGCCCTGATTTTAATTATTTCCTGTCTTCTGCTTCTTTTATTTATTTATTTATTTATTTATTTAAATTAATTTATTTAAATGCATTTCAAGTCATAGTACATAAATAGAGCTCAATGTTTCCATTTCTCTGGTTGTAAACCAGATAGAGTCACACCATTTGTGTCTTCATACATGCACCTAGGGTAGTGATGACCATCTCATTCAACCATCTTTACTATATCCCTTCCCTTTTCCCTCCACCCTCCTTCCCCCTGTCTTCTGCTTCTTTTGGTGTTGATTTATTCTTCTTTTTCTAGAGCTTTGAGATATAGTGTCAGGTTGTTTATTTGTTGACTCTTTCTTCTTTTAATGAATGAGCTCAATGCAATGAACTTTCCTCTTTACACAGTCTTCATAGTGTCCCAGAGATTTTGATATGTTGTATCAAAGTTCTCATTTACCTCTAAGAATTTTTTTATCTCCTCCCTAATGTCTTCTGTTATCCATGCATCACTCAATAGCATATTATTTAGTCTCCAGGTGATAGAGTAGCTTCTATTTTTTATTTTAGCATTGATTTCTAATTCATTCCATTATGGTCTGATAGAATGCAGGGTAATATCTCTATTTTTTTTGTATTTTCTAAGAATTGCTTTGTGACATAACATATGGCCTATTTTAGAGAAGGATTTGTGTGCTGCTGAGAAAAAAATGTATTCACTTGATGCATGAAGTATTCTGTATATATCTGTTAATTCTAAATTATTGATTATATTATTGAGTTCTATGGTTTCTTTGTTTAGTTTTTGTTTGGAAGATCTGTCCAGTGGTGCAAGAGGTGTGTTAAAGTTGCCCAGTATTATTGTGTTGTTGTCTATTTGATTCTCAAAATTGAGAAGGGTTTGTTTGATATATATGGATGTTCCATTGTTCAGGGCGTAGATATTTATGATTATTATGTCTTTTGATGTATGGTTTCCTAAAGCAGTATGAAATGACCTTCTCTACCCCTTCTGACTGTGTTTGGTTTGAAGTCCACTTTATCTGATATGAGAATGGAAACCCCTGCTTGTTTACACAGTCTATTTGTGTGGTATGTTTTTTCACATCCTTTCACCTTCAATCTGTGGATGTCTTTTTTGGTAAAATGAGTCTCTTGAAGGCAGCATATTGTTAGGCTTTTTTTTTTTTTTTTTAAATCCAATCTGCCAGTCTATGTCTTTTAATTGATGAGTTTAGGCCATTAACATTCAGGGTTATTTTGAAATATGATTTGTATTCCCATTCATTTTGTTTATTTTTGGTTTTTACCTTGACTTGGTTTCTCCTTGATTGGATTTTCCTTTAGTGTAGTTCCTCCCTTTCCTGATTTTCATTGTTGTTTTTCATTTCCTCCTCATGGAATATTTTGCCAAGAATGTTCTGTAGTGCAGGCTTTCTCACTGTAAATTTTTTTTAACTTCTGTTTATTGTGGAAGGTTTTTATTTCATCACCAAATCTGAAGCTTAATTTTGCTGGATATAAGAATCTTGATTGGCACTCATTTTCTTTCAGAGCTTGGTGTATGTTGTTCCAGGATCTCCTGGCTTTGAGGGTCTGGGTTGAGAAATCTGCTGAAATCCAAATTGATTTCCCCCTGTATGTAATCTGAACCTCCTTGCATGCAGCTTTTAAAATTCTATTGTGTATGTTAGGCATTTTCATGATAATGAAAATGGATGGATCTGTTATAGTTTTGTACATTCAGTGTCCTGTAAGCCTCCTGTATTTGATTTTCCAATTCATTCTTCATTTTTGGGAAATTTTCTGATATTATTTCATTGAAGGGATTGTTCATTCCTTTGGTTTGTATCTTTGTGCCTTCTTCTATCCCAATAATTCTTAGATTTGGTCTTTTCATGTTATCTCATAATTCTTGGATGTTCTGTTCATAATTTCCTATAATCTTCATTGTGTGGTCAACTTTATTTTCAGGATTATATATTTTGTCTTCATTGTCTGACGTTCTGTCTTCCAAGTGATCTAGTCTGTTGGTGATGCTTTCCATTGAATTTTTTATTTCATTTTTATTTTTATTTTTATTTCATTTTTTATTTCATTTTTCCTTCATTTCAAGGATTTATGCTGTTTTTTTTTTTTCCCAGAGTCTCTATCTCTTTCTTAAAGTAATCTTTTGCTCCCTGTATTTGCTCTCTTATCTCTTTGTTCAAGTCACCATTAGTTGCCTGTATTTGCTCACTAATCTCTTTGTTGGATTATCAATTGTTGCCTGTAATTGCTCTCTTATATTATTCTGTGCTTCTCAGATCATTTTAATTGTGTAAGTTCTGAACTCCTTCTCTGACATTTCATCTACTGTGCTGTCAATGGATTTCTATTATTTTAGCATTTCGGTTTGATTGGGGCATTTTCTTCCCTTGTTTTTTTATGTTGTTCATGTGTCTTCCTCTCTGGCAGTGCCAATCTGAGGTACTACAGTTTCTACCCTATAATCTTTTAGTGCCCCTGCAGGTTACCAATACCTCACCTCTGGTGGAACTGGGCCTTCAGGGACCTTGGGGATGATCTTCCTGGTCCTAGCTGTTGTCTCTAGATGGAAGTAGGCTGGGACATCCCCTTGTTTGTAGATGGGGGGCTGCAGCATGCATGGTCGGTCTCTTGCTCTGCCTTCTCCATGTGTTGGGACAGGGCAGTCTGCCTTTTTTTAAAAATTTTGAGACAGAGTCTCACTAAGTTGCTGAGTTTGACCTTGAACCTGAGATCTTCCTGCCTCAGCCTCCCAAATCACTGGGGTTAGAATAATGCACAACCATGCCCAGCTATAGTATTTTTAAAAAATAATTTGTAATCCCAAAATAACTAAAATCAGAAATGAAAGAGAGCATGTTACTGATAACACTAAAGAAGAAGAAAAAAGATTATGAGAATAGTAATTGTATACTAACAAATTGGATAATCCAGACAAAAATGGACAAATTTCTAGAAACACAATTTATCAGTGAATTATGAAGAAAATAGAAAATATGAATATATCTATACATTATAGGACTGAATCAGAATTTTTGTTTTTGCAACAACAATAACAACAACAAAAGTCCAGAGCCAAATGGTTTCACTGACATTTAGAAAAGAAACACCAATTGTATTGGTCAGCTTTCTGTCACTGTAACAAATACATGGCATGATCAACTTATAAAGAGAAAAGGTTTATTTTGGCTTATAGTTTTAGAGGTTCCAATCCATAATTGGTCTTGTTGCTTTAACCTTTGGCAAGGCAAAAGTAGTCAACATCATGGATGGCCAAGAAGAAAAAAAAAAAAGAGGCTAGGGGTCTCACACACCCCTTCAAGGGCATACCCAAGGGAGGATCTATAGACCTCCCACTAGATCTCATTTCTAAAGGTTCTACCACCTCCCAGTAATGCTATCCTGGGGACCAAGCTTTTAACACACGGGCATTCAGGGAACATTCAAGATCCAAATCACAGCACCAATGTTTATTAAAATATTGTAGTATAGGGAATACTTCCAAACTCATTCTGTGAGGCCAGCATTTCCTGTTACCAAGACAGATGACTAATAAAAACAACAACAACAACAACAAAAAACCCACAGAGACCAATACCTTTTGTTAATACTGATGCAAAAATTTCAACAAAATTCTAGCAAACAAAATTCAACACACATTAAAGTAATTAACATTATGTTCAAGTAGGACTTAATTTTGAAATAGCAAGAATAGTCCCCCAAAAAGTCAGTCAATATATCATGAATTGAATGAAAGAAAAAAAGGTAATCTCATTAGATGCAAGAACATTTTACAAAATGCAGCACCCTTTCATGATAACCCTCAAACTGGAATAGAAGTAAACTATTTAAACATAATGAAGGCTGTATATTTAAAAAATAAAAAACAAAAAAACCTAAAGTTGACTTCATACTCAATGGTATGAAAGATTGAAAGCTTTCCTCTAAGTCAAGGACGGCTGCTTTCATCACTTTAATATAGTACTAGAAATTCTAGCCAGATCATTAGGCAAAATAAATAAAAAGCATCCATTTAGAAAGGAGGAAGTAAAATTATCTCTCTTTGCAAGTGACATAAATCTCTCTTTGCAGATGACATAATCTTATACACAGAAAACACTTAAGATCTCTCTTACACACACATGCGTTAGAACTAATAAACGAATGAAGCAAAGTTGCAGGATACCTCTGGGGATGTGGCTCAGGGGTCTTACCTAGCATGTGCAAGACCATGGATTTGATCACCAGCACCATAAAAAAAAAAAAGGTTGCAAGATACAAAATCAACACCACCAAATCAGTTATTTTTCTAAACACTAACAATGAACAATCTGAAAAGGAAGTTAAAAAAAAAAAACAGCTCTGTTTAGCACCCAAGAGAATAAAGTACTTAGGAATAAACTTAACTAAAGACTCCTTAAAATGACAAAACACTGCTCAAAGACATTTATTAGGCAACTTCCCATTGCTATGAGAAACAACTTAAAGGAGGAAAGATTTATTTTGGCTCATGGTTTCAAAGGTTTTAGTCATGGTCAGTTGGCTCCATAGTTTCTGTCCCTGGTTAGGCAGTACTACACAATGAAAGGGTGTGGTAGAGCACAGCTACTTACTTCATGGCAGCTGGGAAGCAGAGAGAAGGTGGAGGGGCTGGGACAAAATATACCCTTCAAAGGCACACCCCCAGTGACTCACATCTTCCAACTAGGCCCTACCTCCTAAAGTCTCCACCACTAGCCAAAAGTGCCATTAGCTGGGGACTGGAACCCTTTAACACATGAGTCTTTGGGGAACATGCCAGATCCAAACTATAATAACATTAAAGAAGACACATATAAGTGGAAAGACACCCCACGTTCAGTACTACCCAAAGAAAGCTACAGATTCAGTATAATTCCTATCAAAATCCCAATGACAAGTTTGCATAAATAGAAAAAATACAGTTTCACACTCTGGACACCAGCTGCTGGGCACTTAGCACCTGGCATAGCTGGAGCCACACCTCACCCTGCCCCTGCCTCCAGCCAGCCTGGCTCCTCAAGTGAGAGCTGTGCCCAGGCCAGTACCAGCAGCAGCCCCACTATCTGCAGTTGGTTCACCTGCTGCTGCACCCCAGCAGCCAGGTCTGATGGACAAGGTGGCAGTAGTGATTGTGGATGTGGGCTCTACTGTCCAGCACACTGGGCCATGCCATCACTGAGGACTTCAGTCAAGGAAATAATGCTGAGTCCTCAAAGCCTGACATCACTTACCAGGAGCTTTAGGGAACCCAGCTAGCACAGTAGCAGCAGCAGCTTGGTAGCCCTTGCTTTTATTTTATGGCACAATTTTTGAAGTGTGCCAAGATACAGAGTGAGGTTAAGCTCTGTAAGGGTTTCAGTGAGGTGCTGAAACAATGCAGAATTGCAAATGGATTAGTCTAATCAAAAAGTTCAAATTGAAGAAGTAGTAAATCAGCTCTGATGACCAAGTTACTTTAGCATAAAAATGTAATTGATAGTGACAATATAAATGTAAAACCTCAATAGCTTCATTTTTTTCTGAATGGCAATGAGTATTCTAATTGTACAGAAGTTCACTCAATGAGTTGGTACAGAATTTGGGGCTGGGGAAATGTTTGTGTGGCCTCCTTAAACCAGCCATTCTGATGTTCTTCTTTGTGAGTTAATTAAAATAAAATGATCCCCCACCAAAAAAAAAAAAAAAAAGGTAGAAAAATTCATCCTAAAAGTCAGAAATATCAAGGGATCCTAAACATCCAATCTTGAAAAACAGCTGAGTTGGAAGTTTCACACTCCTAATTTCAAAAACTTACTACAAAGCTACAATAATCAAAATAGTGTGGTACTAGCAGAATGACAGACAAATAGACCAATGTTATAGAATAGAAAGCCCAGAAATAATCCTCCTAAATGTAGTCAGATGGTTTTTGACAAGGTTTTAAGACCATTCAGTGAGGGAAGACAGTCTCCTCAACAAATGGAACTGGGAAAGCTGGATACCAACATGCAAAATAATGAAGTTGGACTCTTACTTTACACCATATACAAAAATTAACCCAAAATGGATCAAAGGCCTAAAGGTGAAAGCTAAAAATATAAAACTCTGAAGAAAACATTGGATCTGAGAGTGTTTATTGAATACAACAACAAAAGCACAAGCAATGAAAGATCAAAATATATACAATTTTTGAAAAAAGTACTCACAAATATATAGATGGAATGGAACACATCAAAATGTTAAGTTTGCTGGGGCTGGGATTGTGGCTCAGTGGTAGAGCACTTGCCTTGCATGCGTGAGGCACTGGGTTCGATCCTCAGCACCACATAAAAAATAAATAAATAAATACATTAAAAAATAAAGTTATTTTAAAAAAAATGTTAAGTTTGCTAAGTAGGGTTCTAGCAATAAGTTACTTTCCTTTCCTACATGTTACCTTTTAAAAGTAATAAGGTTAGCAACACATTTATAATCAGCATAAAAAAAAAAAAAATCAATAGGAGTTAAAACAAAAGTAAGGATACTCTTCTAGACAAGGTGCTTGTTACCTGTCTGTAAACATGGTTTTGTTTTAATGTTTTCACTAAATTTCATTTGATCTGCTTATCAAAAGGCAATTGCATGAGACCAGTGGAATTCTCATACTGCCCACCTGTAGGTCTAGGGAGCCCACAGGAAGTAGACCTACTTTCCCTATCAGCCATGTTGTAGATGAAAAAGTGGCCATTTGAAAAATCAGGGATCTGCAAACTGCAGGAAAGTTAGATGGCCACCTGCTTTTATAATTAATTTTTTTTAAATATTTTTTTGGTTGTTGATGGACACAATGTCTTTATTTTATTGCTTTGTATGTGGTGCTGAGGATCGAGCCCAGGGCCTCACGCATGTGAGGCAAGCGCTCTACCCCTGAGCTACAATCCCAGCCCTTATAATTAAAATTTAATGGAACACAACCACAGCCTATTTATGTATTGTCTAAAGCTTCTTTCTGCTGCAATGGCAGAGTTGGGTATGTACAACAGAGACTTACCCACAAAGCTGAAACTATTTAGTATCTGTCCCTTTAAAGAAAATGGTAGCCGACCCCTGATCTAAATGAGAATTTTATTTTTAAAAAACTTTTATTGATTTGTAATAGTAAAATAAAATTTTCCCTATTGTTCTATCAAAACATGTTACCTGGGCTGGGACTGTAGCTCAGTGGTAGAGCGCTTGCCTCGCATGCATGAGGCCCTGGGTTCGATCCTCAGCGCCACATACAAAGCAATGAAATAAAGACATTGTGTCCATCTACAGCTAAAAAAATATTAAAAAAAAAAAACATGTTACCTGTCCATAAACAGCTTTACATCATCACTTTAAATGATGTCCATAGTGGATATTTGTAATTGCTTTCTCAGCCTGCCATCCCTGACAGCCCTACCCTAAGCTTTCTCACCTAAGTGATTTTCCTTGAGATAAGTCACTCCCTTTCTGGACCACTACCTTTTTTAACTTTGAATTTTGACATAATTTCAAACCTACAGAAACATTTAAAAACAGTGTGAAGAATTCCTGCATACTTTTAAACCCAGATTTCTCAAATGTTAACATTCTACCATATTTGCTTTATAATTCTCCACTTATGAATCTGTCTATCCATTCTGACACATATACACATGTATACTGTACATATATGTATTGAAGTTTTGCCTGCACTGAGCTGCAGGAACAATTCCTTTCTGACATTTAACTAGAGTAGGACGGAAGAGGATTTAGGACAGAGGTACGGCGTGGTCTGACTTACATGTGTTTTGCACTCATGTCTAATTAGTCACTGTGCCAAACCAAGCATATAAGCCTCTACTTATTTGCAGGGCCAAGGTTTTCTGCTACATGTTACTGATGATCCTCTAAGATTCCTGGCATCATCCACCCCCAAAGGCTGCTGACTCCTGATCACTGCCCTGCCTCTCACCCTATGCTGTTGTCTTGGAACCTAACTTCCTCAGGGATTGCTGCTGGAGGGATTGAATGGTCGAAACTGAAAGTGTGAAGGAATTGATGCTCTGAGGTGGAAGGTCAACAAGAGGAAGAAGGGAGTCTGCCAAAAAGTCTTCTCTCTCCTGCATACCATTTAGTGAGATGAAATGCAGTTCATACTGTCTGCACTCTAAAGTTGTTCAGTAAGACTAAGCAAACAGCTCTGCCTCTTTACAAGCTGCATGTCTCAGTAACACCTACTCATATCTGCTCTCTTCTTCCATCTGCCCTCAGTCATGCTTTTCTGGAATTGCATCATTCTGATAATGTGTTAGCAATAAGGCTTTTGCCATAGGCTATGTTCTTCATGAATCCAGAGTAAGGCAGGCATTAAAGTAGAAATAACTGGTAGGCAAGGGGATATAAGTCTGGAATTCACAGAAGAGAATGAGGCAGGAAATATAGTAGATTTTGGAGTTGTCAACAGTATTTAAAGATATAAGACCAACAAAGATCAACTAGGGAATGAACAGAGAAAGAAAAGAGATCTGAACAGGGTGCCCTCACGTACTTCAATATATACAAACATGTCCAGAAAGATGAGGAAACAAAGAGCATTGTTCTGGAAGCCAAATAAAACTATGTCAATTATGCAAAATACTATGGACAACTAAGCAATGTAAGTCTAAGAAATGAGAATTGTTATCAGTAACAGGGATTTTAGCAAACTTTACTAGAACTTTTTATGTGGAGAAGAATTCATATAAAATATTGGTAATGTCACCCTTCTAATGCCTAGTACAGATGTGAATCTTCTTTTATCCTGATCCATCTGGCTAGAAGTTTATTGATTTCATTAATCTTTTTCACAAGAGGGCTTTTGGTGTAAATAGACAAAAGAAATTCATAATTTGCTCGTTTTTCTCTTTTCTGTTTTATTGATTCCTAACCTAATCTTCGTTATTTTTTCTTTTTTCTTTGAGTTTAATGTATTGTCATTCTATCTTCTTAAGGTAGAGGCTGAGGTAATTGAATTGAGAGCTTTTTTTCTAATATAGGTGTTGTATTAATATGAATTTTCCTCTTATACTATTTTAACTGCATCTCACTAATTATTAATGGTATTATTTTAATAGACAATTAAAAAATCTGTCACATTTACCAAGGCATCCCAAGTCATAAAATCCTCTAGACATTTGTAAATATTCTGCATAGAGGTAAAATCTGCAGTAGTTCTGGCTGTTAAGAATTAATGCTTTGGGGGCTGGGATTATGGCTCAGTAGTAGAGCTCTTGCCTCACATGCATGAGGCACCAGGCTCGATCCTCAAGGCCACATAAAAATAAATAAAATAAATATATTGTGTCTATCTACAACTAAAAATTGAAAAAAAAGAATTAATGCTTTACAGATCTACCCTGCACGCCGGAGGAGGAGACTGACCACGCTGTGGCCCCCCATCTACCTATGTGTACTATCCTGGCCTGCTTCCATCTAGAGACAATAGCCAGGACCAGGAAGACCATCACCAAGGTCCCTGCAGGCCTGGTTACACCAGAGGTGAGGTATTGGTAACCTGCAGGGGCACTAAAAGATTATAGGATAGAAACTGTAATACCTCAGATCGGCACTGCTAGAGAGGAAGACACATGAACAACATGAAAATACAAGGGAAGAAAATGCCCTAATCAAACCAAGATGCTACAATAATAGAATCCATTGACAACACAGTAGATGAAATGTCAGAGGAGTTCAGAACATGCAAAATTAAAATGATCTGTGAAGCACAGAATAATACAAGAGAGCAATTAGAGGCAACAATTAATCAATCCAACAAAGAGATTAGAGAGCAAATACAGGCAACTTATTGATCACTCCAACAAAGAGATAAGAGAGCAAATTCAGGGAGGAAAAGATTACTTCAAGAAAGAATTAATCCTCAGCACCACATACAAAATACATAAATAAATAAAATAAAGGTTTAAAAAATCTAAAAAAAAATAGAAAGAAAAGAAAGAATTAATGCCTTATGAGTAGATTAGATCACCCAGAGGTTACTGAAAAAAAAAGAAGAAAGAGAGGGGAGAGGTTAGGGGAGGAATTAAGGGAGAGCAGATTCGATCAAAGTATAAACTATTTAACAAACACATATGAGCTCATCACCAAGAATCGCATTATTTTGTACAATTAACATGCACAAATAGTTGGGCTCAGTGGTGAGGTCCTGTAATCCCAGTCATTCTGGAGCCTGAAGCATGAGGATCTCACATTGGAGGCAATTTAGTGAGATTCTGTATCAAAATAAAAAAATAAAAATGCTGGGGGTGTAACTCTGTGGTAGAACCAGTGAAAAAGCCACTAGGTTCAACCCTTGATACTGCCAAACAAGCCAGCAAACAAACAAAAACTAATAATGAGGAGGGAAGTGTAGGAGAGGAAGTGGAGAGAAAGGGACAAGGGGAGAGAGAGTGCACCAAGCCCAGAAAACCACAGCATGGCTTAGGCATTGAGCAGGGTGATGATTCCATGAGAAGGCATTAGACTTCCTTTTTAGAAGTGGTTTTGGGCCTATGGAAAAATTGAACAGAATGTCCAGAGATTTCCCATATACTCTGTACCCCTGCACATGCATAGCCTCCCTCATCATCACTATCCCCTACCAGAGTGGTATATTTATTACAATTAATGAGCCTGCCTTGACATATCATTATCACCCAAGCCTATAATTTACTTTTAGTATGGTACATTTACTATGGTACATTTAGGGTTACTTTTGGTATGGTACATTCCATGGGTTTGGATAAATATGTTTATATATATATATCCATATATATACACACACACATATGTATCTACACAACATTATATATGTAATGTATAATATATACATACTATTATAGAATCATACAGAGTCATCTCATTGACTCAAAAATTCTCTGTGATTCACCCATTCACCCCATAACCCCAGTGACCACTGGTTTGTTTTTAGGTGTCTTCATAGTTTTGCTTTTTCCAGCATGTCATATAGTGGGAATCACATGCTATGTAACCTCTTCAGACTAACTTTGTTCACTTAATAATATGTATTTGAGTTTTCACCATGTCTTTTCATGGCTTGATATCTCATTTATTTTTAGCTCTGAATAAAACTTCAATGTCTGGAATTACCATAGTTAATTCATTCACATACTGTAGGACATTTTGGTTGCTTCCAAATGTAGGTGACTTTAAAAAAGCTGCTATAACATCTTTATGGAGGTTTTATGTGCATATAAGTTTTCAACTCCTTTGGGTAAAAATCAAGAACTGCATTTCTTCAATTGTATAGTAAGAGTACATTGAGTTTTGTGAACTGCCAAATTGTCTTCTGCAGTGGCTTTACTCTTTTGCATTCCCACCAGTCATGCAGGAGAATACCATTTGGTCTACCTCCTTATCAGCACTTGGTGTTGTCAGTATTCCAGATTTTGGCCATTCTAGTAGTTATGTATTAGTATATTATTGCTTTAATTTGTATTATCCTGATGACATGATGGGGAACATCTTTTCAAATGTTCATTTGCCATCAATATATTTTCTGTGGTGAGGTGTCTCTTGATTCATTTTTAAATCAGGTTTTTGTTTTCTTTTGAGTTTTAAGAGTTCTGTGTGGGGGCTGGGATTATGGCGCAGTGGTAGCGTGCTCGCCTAGTATGGGTGAGGCACTGGGTTCCATCCTCAGCTCCACATAAAAATAAAATAAAGATTTTATGTCCACCTACAACTAAAAAATAAATATTGAAAAAAAAAAAAAGAGTTCTTACCTAGTCGCGGTGGCGCAAGCCTGTAATCTCAGCACTTTGGGAGGCTGAGACAGGAGAATCGTGAGTTCAAAGCCAGCCTCAGCAATGGAGAGACGCTAAGCAACTCAGTGAGACCCTGTCTCTACATAAAACACAAAATAGGGCTGGGGATGTGGCTCAGTGGTCGAGTGCCTGAGTTCAATCTCCAGTACCAAAAAAAAAAAAAAAAAGAGTTCTTTGTGAATTTTGAAAAACAGTTTTTTATCACATATGTTTCTTGTAAATATTTTCTCCCAGTTTGTGACTTCACCCCTTTGTGCGTGCTCCCTGCCCCATTTTCCTGCTGCTGGAGATGGAACCCAGGAGCAGTCTACCACTAAGCTATATCCTTAGTCCTTTTTTTTTTTTTTTGAAACAGGGTCTCATTAGGTTGCTGGTCTTGAACTTGCAATCCTCCTGCCTCAGACTCCTGAGTTGCAAGGATTGCAGGAGTGTGCCACCACTCCTGGCTGGCTTTTCTTTCCATTCTCATTGTGATGTCTTTCACAAAGCAAAATTTTTAATTTTAATGAAGACCAGCTTATCAGTTCTTTCCTTCATGGATCATGCCTTTGGTGTTGTATCTAAAAAGTCACTGACTGGTGTAAGCACAAATAACCAAAAATGGGAGCAGCCCTCAAATGGATCAGCAAGCTTTCCTTTTATTCAACAGTGGAGCCAATCAGTCAGGCACTGGAGGGGTCCATTTTTGGGGTGAAAAATGGTCCCTAGTTACAGAAAGCAGTCTGAGTTGACAATATGAGTGGTTAATCATCAGAGGCTCAGGCAAAACATGTCAGTCTGAGCAGAGTTGTAAAGGTTCAAAACTCATTGTTAATGGGAAGGGATGAAAGCTCAGAGTTCAGGTCCCCACTGCTTATTTTCTTCCTCTGGGATCTGTTACCCAGAGCTTCCCTGTTTACTCTCTCCTGCCTGAACTGATGGACCATGGGAGAGGGTGAAAGTCCAGGACTCAGTGTTTTCTGCCTCCTCCGTTCAGGACCCATTGTTGAAAAGGGATGACTGTTTGCTTTTTCCCCTCAGGGCCCATTGTTACTGGAAAAGGATTTACTGGGAGAGGATTAAATCCTCCTCACTCCTCCTCCTGGTCCAGTTTTGGGGGGTTGTCATTTACCACATCCTTCAACTGGCCCTAGGTCCTAGGTCATCTAGATTTTCTGTTACTTTCTAGTTTTGCAATTTGTATTTAGGTTTATGATCCATTTTGACTTAATTTTTGTGAAGGGTATAAGATCTCAGCCTTGATTCTTTTTAAAATTTTTTGTATTGGGGATTGAGCCCAGAGGCGCTTTACCACTGAGCCACATCACCAGTCCTTTTTATTTTTATTTATTTATTTATTTTGGTATTGGGGATTGAACTCAGGAGTACTCGACCACTGAGCCACATCCCCATCCCTATTTTGTGTTTTATGTAGAGACAGGGTCTCACTGAGTTGCTTAGCGCCTCGCCGTTGCTGAGGCTGGCTTTGAACTTGTGATTCTCCTGTCTCAGCCTCCCTAAGTGCTGGGATTACAAGCGTGAGCCACCACACCCGGCTTATTTTTATTTTTTTAAAACAGGTTCTCACTAAGTTGTTTAGAGACTTGGTAAGTTGCTGAGGCTAGACTCCAATTTGCCATCCTCCTGTCTTAGCCTCCCCAGTTGCTGGGATTATAGGCATGCACTACTCTACCCAGCTGTTCCAGTACTATTCATTGAAAAAACAATCTTTTAACACCATTGTATTGCCCTTGTTACTTTGTCAAAGATCAGTTGAGGACATTTATATTTATGTAGATCTATTTTGAGGTCTCTGTTCTGCCTCAGGGATCTTCTTGACTATTCTTTCACCAAGACTATTGTTACTGTAGCTTTATAGTAAGTCTTGAAGTTGGACGGTGCCAGTCTTCAGCTTTGCTGTTCTTCAATATTGTGTTAGCTATTTTGGGTATTTTGCCTGTCCATATAACGTTTAGAATCAGTTTGTCAGTATTCACAAGTTAGCTTTGATTTTTATTGGGATTATATTTGCTCTAGAGAAAAAGTTGAGAACTGACATCTTGATGATATTAAGCTTCCTATCTATAAATGTGGATAATGTCTCCATTTTATATAGTTCTTTTTCATCAGAGTTTTATAGTTTTCCTCATATAGATCTTATAAAATTTTTGTTAAATTTATATCTATTACATTTTTAGAGGGACTAATGTAACTGGTATTGCTTTTAACTTCAAGTTTCATATGTTCATTGTTGGTGTATAGTAAAATCCTTGCATGACTTTTTTCATTGAATGACAGGCATTGTATATTGTGTTTTGTTGGATACTGAATATTTAAAAATTTATCTACTTAAAATATGCATATATTTTAAATATATGTAAAATATATAATTATATTACATATGTACATATTAATGTATATATTACATTGGGGATGGCTAGCTCATTATTTTGCACTGTAGGGTGATCAGCAGCATCTCAAGCCTCGACCCACTAGATGCCAATAGTGTCCATTTCCCCTGGTGTAACAGCTAAAAATGTCTTCAGACATTGCTGAATGTGAGGAGGGATCCTCTGTGGAACTTGTGTCCTCTTTCTGTGCAGTTATCTCCTCTCTGATACTCTGACCTGCAAAAGTCAGCTACAATGCCTCCTGGAATCCCATGCTCCATCTTCTCCACTTACTTCCAAGCTGTGTCTGGGTTCCTGGTCCCTGTGCTGTGGCCTGGTATTAAGCTGGGGCAATTCAAGTTTACCTCATTTGTTCCTTGTCTTGTGGGGACCTCATCTTTCCCATTCTTTGCCTCTATGCTATAGATAAATTTTGTCCAATACACTACTTGGTCAGGCAGGTTAGATTTGGTCCCTGTACCCCATCTGACATGAAGGGTTGTTTTCTTCTGGGTACCAGGGGATTGAACCCAGGTGCACTTAACCACTGAGTCCCAGACCTTTTTTTTTTTTTTTTTTTTTTAATGAGACAGGGTCTCAGTAAATCAATGAGGCTAGCCTCAAACTTGTGCTTATCCTACACCTCAGCTTCCCCAGTCACTGGGATCACAGGTGTGCACCACCATGCACCGCTGGCTCCTGAAGTGTTTTTGAGTGACAAAAACAGTGTAACTGTTAATTAGGAAAACCAGGTGATTTGATGTGAGGTTAAGGATTACTGGGGTGTGAGTTTGTGAAAGGACTCAGATCCAGTGAGAGGTTGTTAGCCTTACATGGAAGCAGTTGGTCTAGAATTGAAGGAAGAGGGGCTGGAGTTGTGGCTCAGTGATAGAGCACTTGCCTCGCATGTGTGAAGCACTGGGTTCAATTCTCAGCACCACATATAAATAAATGAATAAAATAAAATTAAAAAAAATTGAAGAAAGGTACAAGATTAACTAGTCAACATATGGTCATCATAAGTGGTTCCCTGTTTTCAAATACTTTTTAGGAATATATATTGATGAGAGGTAACGCAATTGAGACAGGTTGGCCAGGGACGTTTTCCCAAAGTGAACTTTAAGGAAGCAAGCCATGAGACTCTGGAAGGCTATTCTGGGCATGGGAACAGCAAGTACAAAGAACTTGATGGGAAGTAATGCTTGTTCAAGATGCTAAGGAGGCCAACGTGGCTACAGCAGAATAAACATGGGGAAAAGGTGAGGCCAGAGACACAAATGAAATGGGGCGAGGGTGGCAGGCACAATGAAGACCTGGTTAGCCACTGGCAGAACTGACTTTTCCTTTGAATGAGATGAAAGACCATTAGAGGTTTTGGGCAAAGGAACATGACAAGATGCTGAGAACAGTTGAACAAAACAAAATCACCATCTAGTTTGAATTGTTAAAATGTTTCTTTACATATTTTATGAAGATAATACCATAGGAAGCTTAGAAATAAAAATCACCAGAAGTCATGAGTCCAGTTCTAATAATATCCTACTGACATTTTGTTATCTACACATTTATATGGATGTTCTCTAAAGACCTCTCCCCATTTCTATGTATTAAACCAAATGTATTTATTGCTCAGGTCCTGAGCAGCCACAGGTCTGATAACAAACCAAAGAACCATGTTGGGGGTGGATATCAAGTCATGGGGCACATTCTAAGAGCAGTATTGGAAGGTAGGTGCAACACAGACCCAACAGTGTAATACCCAATCCAAACCTTAGACAAATGAATCTGGAGGAAGGATAGGAGAGAACTGCTGAAGTGCTTGTGTGAAACACTGTTGATTCATGCATCTTCAACACCAATGTTCAGTTACTGTTGAAAAGTAAAGTGTAGGTATATGGCATGTGGTATAGGGAAAGTAGGATGACAACTGGCAGAAGTTGACAGAGGCCAAATAATGGAAGGCCATGCTAATTTTATTAATTTATAGTGTGTGAAGTATAAGCCTAGAATTTTAAATTACAAAGGTCTTCTACAAATCAATGAGAAAATACAAATAATCTATATTTATCAGGACAGAAACGGAATCCAATTATCTTAAACAAGAAAGGGACTTTATTGGCTCACAAAATTTTAAAGTCCGGAGGTAGGGCAGGCTTTAGGCACAGCTGGATCTAGGGCCTCCAGAAAAATGACATCGGAACTTAGTTCACTTTCCATTTCGCTTGGCCTCCAAGTTTCTCCTCAAACAGGCTTTCTCCACGTAGTACAAATTCAGGCTTGTGTTGTCCTTGGTTCCTGGGATCTCTGTGAAGCCTTCTTCCAGTAGTTTTAGCAGAAGTTCTGTTGAGGGCTCTCTTTAGCCTGGCTTAAGTTACATGCCCATTTTTTAACAGCTGTGGCTAGGGAGCTGTGGGACTAAGGAGGCCAGGCCATGTGCTCACCTAAGCCACATGGAATGAGTTCACCACAATAAATAAAGGTTGCTTTTGGAAGATGGGAAAACAGATGAACAAAAACAAATGCACACAACCCAATATAGAAGCAGGTACAAGAAATGAACAATCAATAGTATAACTATGGATGACCAATAACCACAAAAATAATTCCAACTTCACTATTTATCAGGGAAATGCAAAATAAAGGGCTTTTTTTTTTCTCTTTTGCCCAACATTTAAAGACTATCAAGTATAGGTAAGGCTATGTGGGGAAAGGAGCACTTTCCATACAATTGGTGAAAATATAGAAGTTTTCATGAAGGCCTTTTGGAAGGCTAAGGTGAGTCTATAAGACAGCAAACCTTTAAAACCAACCATCCACCTTATAGGACTCCCACCCCAAAAAATATTCAACACATGCACAAAGATCTGAATGTTTACTTTGGCAATGTAATAGCAGAAGGAAAAAGAAGAGGGTAGTTAAATAATGGTATTTTCATAGTTTTAATCCTAACATTTAACTGTTAAAGAAATTTAAAGATCTCAGCGTCTTTTTTGAGATTAAAAAAAAAGCATTTCAGATGTATGATCCTATGTAAAAATAGTGTTTATGTACAGTCATGTGGAAATTTATGGAAAGGGTATTTGAAGGATGCATACTGAACTATAGAAAGTGGAATGTGACTGGAAGCCCTAAAAAAATAGTCCCTTTGCTTTTATACTTGTCTATCTTTTAAGTTTTGTATAATGAGAAGGTAGTCATTTATATTTTCATAATTTAAAAAATAATAGGCAAAAGCAATTCACAATAGGCAAAGAAAATGCCCAGTACACATATGAAAAGATGTTAAAGATGTTCCTCCTTGTTAATAATCAAAGAAAAAACAAACACACAAAAAACACATTTTGCCTATCAGGCAAAAAAATTATAAAGACACAGCATTGGTTAGAGTGTAGGAATACAGTCATTCTTACTATTGAATGGAGTTGTAAATTGGTGTAATCTTTTTGATGGCATTTCTCAAAAATGTCAAATGTGCATTCCCTGATGCAATAAATACACTTCTATTTGTATTACAGAGATGCCCACACAGGTAACAAAATATATGTACAAGATGTTAACTATACCCATTATTTATAAAAAACCTAATAATCCATCAATGTGGGGTTGGTTAAATAAGGGTATATTCATGCAATGGAATAATATGCAGCTATGAAAAATGTCTACATCAATGTGGGGGGGAGCAAGTCTTAGTGCAATATACATAAAATGGGGATATGTACCAACCTCATATGGTTGCTGAGGGTTGAAGAGTTAATCCATGGTAAAGCACTTTAATAGGTGCCTATACACAGCAACCCCCAAATGTCATCAAGTAACACATTTTTGCTTAAATATGTATATGCCTAAATCTGGAAGAACAACAAACCAAACTGCCATCACTTCTGAGGAAGGCTGTGAAAGGATATGTCTTTTTTAACTTTACATTTCTGTACTACTAAAAAATTCAAATTAAAAAAAAAATCAGTGAGAATCTTGAATAGTTTTAACATTTGTTAACCAAAAAACATAAAAATGTAAGATTTATTAACCAAGATTTAACAGCCATCACTCACAAGGCAGTGAAAAATATCTGTACTTGGAGTCCACAAAACTAGATTTGAGTTTTAACTGGAAACATCTAAGTCATTATCTCTGAATCTTGTTTTCCTTGTATAAATCTAGGTGAGATAGGTAATGTCTAATCCAATGCTCAGCATGCAGATTATTTCAATACATGTAACCCTCCCTTCAGCTTACATAAATATAATACTCTGCTAAATGATCAAATATCAACTGCTGTGAATGTAAAGAGCATAACCTCCAAGAAAACTACAAAATTTAATAGCAACTAGCCAATGCTCAGAGGCTACTGGGAAGGTTGTAGTAGTCTGCATATCCCTAACACAACTGCTCATTTGTTAACCAAACAGATGTTCTGGTTAAGTCACTGCTTGGCAACCAACTTACTATGATTTTCTGTGTGGGCATAAGTGAAATGTCTGAATGACATAATAAATCACTAAAGAGGTATTTTAAATCAATTTGTCTAGTTAAGCCTAACCAAAGAGCACACATCCCATCACTTCCTCTCCCTGTGTACCACCATCTGGTTGTTCTTTTTGTTTTTATCTAGTCGCTCTCCCCACATGCCTTGCCTTAGAAATGTCTGAACTATGCACAGGTATCAGAGCTGGCAAAACAAAAACATATTTGCCAAATCTAATGCTACTTTTTCTGTTCTCTCACATCACCAAACATCTTTGGCATGTATGACAAATCTACCAAAGGGAAGCTTCCTCAAATCTAAGGTCTTAGCACAAAATTCCAACTTCTGAGGATCCCTCCCCTCTTACCTACTCTGATACAAGAATCCTGTCATTCCAGTAGTCTTCCAAATATGCCACCTAAAACCTACTTGGAAAGAAGCCAGTTATAAATAAATAAATCAATCAACTCAAAATCATTTTATCTTAGAGCAGAGGAGTTTATAGCTTTATTGGACATTGACTTGTTTCCTCTCAGTCACAAGGAGAAAAAGACCCCAACAAAAGTCCCTACATTTTCTTGTATAACTTAAAATACATTATATCATTACTACATATTTATACTTCAATAAATCTTAATCTATAAAGCACATTTCTTATAATTGTTATCAGAAAATCTATAAACAAGCTCCATTCTGCCTCACTTCTCCACCAAGCTGGCCTTGCATTTATTACTATGCTTTTTTATCAGGCTCATGCAAATCTCATCTTCCATTTTAAAATTTGATCCAAGCATCAGATACAACCCAAATCTCTGGACTATGAAGTATTTGGATTTGCATGGATCACTTTCCATACAATGATGCCCATTATAAAAAGCCTTTTCTCATTCAATATTTTAACTTTCAGAGTTTTCCACTAAGCAGCAGAAACACAGTACTTGGAATTCTCAGTCAAGGAGTATATAATCCTACTACTAACAATGTATTACTTTAATACATTTTTTAAAAATGTGTTAAGACTGAAAATTTAAAAAAAAATAGTTCAATCAATTCTGTTAATAAACTAGTTGTTAATAGCCTAGTTGTTTATTTTTAAACAATCCATTTAACTTAACATGTAGGTACAACCTCAACAACTACTAGAGATGGATTAGTTTTTTAAAAAAAAGATTCATAAACCTCCAAACTGTGGTAAGAATGTATCCTGGACTCACCTCTGAAGAATGCTGGAGAGCTGGCTAGCTCTTTGAGCTGAGTCCTCCTCCCCCTCCAAATACAACACCCTGGTAAGAGAACCATGGCTCTGGGAATCTCAGAGGTGACCTTCCTGGGAATGCTGACAGGGGAAAGAGGGTAACTACATGAATCAGCTTTATGTCAAGTCCCCTATGATTTACAGTGGAAGAAATATCTACCTACTTATGGTAGGATTACAGTACCTAGCACAGTGCCTTGTCGGTAGAAAACGTTTTAATAATAAATGCATGGCTGCTTTAGTCTGGTGTTCAACCTTTTTGTACCAAAGGAATAAAAATAGCAAACCTAATACTTGATGCCTGTTGAATAATCTTCTGTCCTTAACAAACATGAAGGCAAAAGAATGATGAATTAGATCTTCAAGTCTCTTTTCCCAAAAGCCAAGTCAGACCATTAATTTGTGTTTACATTTGCCTTTCAATACTGCCATTCTTAGTGTTAAAATTTCTACCTTCACACTTTCACAATTATTGTTTAGGCTACTTTTAAATAATTGGAAAATATTTTCATTAGTAACAGGCCCCAAATTAAGATATAATGGGCAGTTTTTCAGGTTCCTGTGGGAGGGGGACTCTACTTAAATTCATACATTTCAATGCAGAGGTCAAAGTATTTGTATATCTTTCCCAATCTAGACCTCTCATTCACTTTTTTGAAATTTTATCATCATCACTTATCTGAGATCTTAAGGTTCCTTTTATGTTGATGCTTTCAGCCATTCTTTATCCTCTATTTTCTCAAATATATGTTCTAATTAGGTAAAACAGAAAGGTATATTTTAAAAAGATGGTTTTAAAATTGTTTAAGATGGTTTTCAGACTTTATAGTTCCTATGTTACCCTTTAAAGTAGAAGGGAATGTGTCCTTACAAAGAACATTTCAATGATCAACACAGAAATAAGGTATCTGTTTAGGAAATAAAACTTAAAGGGAAAAACAATCAGGTAGTTCATTATTTGGAAAAAATAGAGAATATAAACATCACATGGAAAAATTAGGCATTAACACCTGAATTAAGTTTAAAATTTCAGTTTCTAGGCAGGTATAACACCATTTCTTCAAGATAAAATAATAATGGTGAATGAAGACTTTTTTATATTTCCCAGTGGATTTTCTGACAGTCAAGAGGGAAAAAAACTATTCTCTATCACTTCATGTTTTTAATTGTGTCTTCATTTCTGAAGAAAAAGACCTGAGTGCTGATGTGTGTGTGTGTGTGTGTTTGTGTGTGTGACTTCTTAAACTTTCACAACATTCAGAAGTTTTTCTGCATTGTGTCTTCTCTGATGTCTAAAAAGATTTGAGCTTTGACTATAGGATTTCCCACACTGAACACATTCATAAGGTTTCTCCCCAGTATGGATTCTCTGATGATTAATAAGCCCAGAATTCTGGCTAAAGGCTTTCCCGCATTCAAGACATTTGTAAGGTTTTTCTCCAGTATGGACTCTCTGATGTTGTACAAGGATGGAACTTCTGCTGAATGCCTTCCCACACTCAACACATCCATAAGGTTTCTCCCCACTGTGGATTCTTTGATGAAGAATAAGGGCTGAGCCTTGACTGAAGTGTTTTCCACATTCATCACATATATGTTGTTTCTTCCGAGAGGGATTTCTCTTTCTTTCAAACCTGCCCTTTGGGAAACAGGTTTCTCCATATTTAAAAATTTGAGGAACACCTATATTGAGAGTACCAGGAACTTCATGAGATTCCACTGCCGAAGGAATTTCCTGTTTTGGAGCTAGTGCTCCGTTTTCAGTCCGAGCATCATCATCTGAAATAAAGAGAAAATGCAAATGTCACTCATTGCCTATTTGGTGAGAAAAAATGTTTGAAGAAAAAAAGTTTAAAATAACTAAGAATAAATAGTTTGTGCACATCTGTAAATAGTATTCTGATAGTGAATGTTAAGGTTGCTTCCTCCTCCAAAATAAAAAAAATAATGAGATGAATTATTTCATTATTTTTATATTACGAAGCTAATAAAGTAACAGCATAACATGACATAAACAGTTCTATTTAAATTAAACATTAATCAAGAGAACAATAAATGGTAGATTCTAAGATGGTTTGGGAGATAGTCAAAGTGATAAGGTTAGGTCTAGAAAAAAATTTGTTGGGAAAAAAAAGGGCCATTAGAAAATCATATTGTTCTTTTCAGAAAGAAAATTTAAATCAAAACACAAAGGTGTAAATAATAAGAAATCTGTCATAAAGCAGCTATTTCTGAAAATGAACAAGACAAGGCAGGTCACAGCCAAGCTTAGATTAAAAACAGAACACATGTTCTGATAAGGGTCTGAAGAAGGGCTGAGGGCATCCTGTGTTAACTGAAGACAAGGTACTTAAAAATTCAATATACTCTTAACCAATAAGAGATTTCCTATAAAAGAAATCTGCCCTATTTGGTATCTGTCATGGTACTTAGAAAAACTGTTATTTTTAAGCCTCAGAGAGATGTCCTTTGAAAGCAAAGCCTAAATTACCAACAGGAGGTACCATCACCAGCCTACAGTTAAGAAGAGTAAGTCTAATTTAAGGATTCCCTAAAACTTCCAGTCTCAAAAAAAAAGACAGTTGATATAGGGTAAGCAGCAGCACTCAAAAAAGTGGTCAAGAGTATTATTATCAACAAAGGGATAAAGTCAGGAGAAGAAACAAGAGACTCTGAATCTGAAGGGTTATAGAAGATTGATTAACTGAGGCTTGGAGACTTGAAGAACAGAGAAGTATGGAGATTAAGTGGCGACAAAGAGCACAAAAAGAAATCAATGTCCCAGCCAGGCATGGTGGCACAAGCCTGTAATCCCAGCACTTAAGGGAGGCTGAGACAGGAGAATCATGAGTTCAAAGCCAGCCTCAGCAACAGCGAGGTGCTAAGCAACTCAGTGAGACCCTGTCTCTACATAAAACACAAAATAGGGCTGGGGATGTGGCTTCGAGGTCAAGTGCCCCTGAGTTCAACCTCCAGTACCAAAAATAAAAAGAAATCAATGTCCCAAATGTAGAATAGACCAGAGTGCTGAAATGAGGCTATTAAAAATAAGAAATTATTCTAAAATTTCAAAAGGAAGAACTTCTCTATTCAAGCAAATGACACCTCCAAAGATCAAAAACTGTGGTTCTCAAACATTCTTGCACAGAAGAATGTCCCATGAAACATGTACAATTGCAGATTTTCAGCAGACTTGATTTGCTAGCATTGAAGAAAACCTGCTTAGATCTAATTTTGTGGCATACCGAATTATCACCAAACTATACCAAGAAATGATTCCCAAAGCAGTTTCAAACAAAATTTCATTTAAACTCATATAAGATGAAATCCAGCCATTTAAAAAATACAATGGGTTGTATCAAAGTATACAAGTATGTTCATGGCATTAATTACCAATATAAAGAGAACAAATGATCTAAGTGAATTATTACAATTATGGAATTTTAATTCAATTTTCCTGCATTCAGAGCATTATTGTAGTCTTATTTTTGCATAAACACTTAGAAAAAGGAAAGAGTTTATCCTAAAAATCATTTCTACAAAAAAAGCTTAAAAAAAAAAAAAGACCCTAGACAGCATATTAAGGGGGAAAAAAAGTAGTAGCTACAAAGTAGAAAACTTTAGTTAAAAAAAGTTTCAAAAAAAAGTTTGTTTAGTTAAAAAGGTAAGAAGAGGCATAAGATAAACTTATTATAATAGAATTAGGCAGGAGACTAAGAGTAAGGGGAAAACAGATACAGATGACAAATAAACAATGCTAAGTATGAAATAGAAGAAACTGATGTATAGGTGGCTGCTGCCTCAGAGTAAGACAAATGCTAGTGTGACATGGGGGGATCATCAGAAAAGAGGCTGCAAGGGAAGAAAAGGCTGAGATGTCCCAGAAAGGGGGTAGGAGATTTGAGATCAGCAATCAAATGTTATCAGAAATGAATCAAAGATTTTTTGATAGTGCTGGGACTCAAACCCAAGGCCTTGTGCTTGCTAGGTAAGCACTCTATCACTGAACTACATCCCTGGCCCCTAAATCAAGGATCTTATAGCATGTCTGTCCAAGGAATCAGGTTAAAAGTCCCCCCCACAGGAACAAACAGTTCTGGGAAAATGCCCTCACAAAGTTTTGGTCCTTACCACAGTGCCTTAAGGAATGGAGCTCCCAGGATGCCCATTTGAGCTGGTTCTCCACAGCATCAAGCTCAGAACTTGGCAATCCCTGAGCTTCTTCTTGAGATACTATCTCCTCTACTAGTACTTCCCGTTTCCGTCGACGGAGAGAAACCTAGAAACATTTGATTTGGGTTCAGTTGAAAAAGAATTTTGTTACTAAACACACCTAAGAAAAAACCATATAAAATATCTACTGCAGAGGCCCAGATGGCCAAGAGACACAGATAATGGAGAGTGGTAAGGGAATAAGTTGGCATAACTTAGTTGAGTGAAATTAACTCCGCATTTTGCCTACTGCTATGTCACTGACCCCAGAAAAGTGCTGCAAGCAGACTCACCGGCTGTCCAGGGTCATCTAGTTCACTCTCCAAATCCTCCAGCACTGTTACTGCCTCTTCTCCATTCTCTGGATGATGTTCTCGGACCCAAGTCTGTAGCTCTTTGGGTAGAATGGCAACAAACTGCTCCAGCACCACTAATTCCAAGATTTGTTCTTTTGTGTGCGTCTCTGGCCTGAGCCATAGACGGCAAAGTTCTCGGAGCTGGCTCACTGCTTCACGGGGCCCTGGTGAATCCTGGTATCCAAACTGCCTGAATCTCTGTCGGAAAACCTCTGGGTCAGGGAGATGGTTCCAAGTGATACTTGATCCCTCTTCACCATCAGGATCCTCTTCCAACTTCACTCTGAGAATTTTTTCCTCTTCATCTGGAGTTGGGATGATAAGTATTGAATCTTCTTCCACCGACTGTGCAGACATCCTGATTTGTAAAACTTCAAGAAAAGACAATGAAGGCAGGATAAAATCCTCAAAGAATCCTGTTTTCTTCACAGGTACTTCTGAGGCACAAGAAAGAAAAACACATGTGACCAAATACACTAAGAATTTGGATTTATACTGATAAAAAATTTGTTCTACTGGATTAAAAATTCCAATCAAAAGCCTACAACAGGCCTGGGGTTGTGGCTCAGTAGTAGAGCGCTTGCCTAGCATGTGTGAGGCACTGGGTTCAATTCTCAGCACCACATATAAATAAATAAAATAAAGGTCCATCATCAATAGCAGCAGCAACAAAAAGCCTATACCAGAGTTAGCAAACTACAGCTCACGACCAAATCTAGCTTGATGCCTATTTTCATATAATACACTGAAAAGTCTGAAATTTAATGGTTGAAAAAAAATTGCATGATGTGAACATGTAAATTTAAAAATGTCTACATCCATAAAATTGTTTTATTTGTTCACAGTTCACGCTACAATGGCAGAATTCAGTAGTTTCAACACAGACTATATGACTTAAAAAGCTTCATTTTTATTATCTTGTCCTTTATAGAAAAACCTTGCCAGACTATGACCTACAAAGTTGACAAAGCCTATTTCAACAATCAAAAGAATCCACCAGCACTTTGGGAGGCTCCGACAGGAGAATCGTGAGTTCAAAGCCAGCCTCAGCACCAGCGAGGCACTAAGCAACTCAGTGAGACCCTGTCTCTACATAAAACACAAAATAGGGCTGGGGATGTGGCTCAGTGGTTGAGTACCCCTGAGTTCAATCCCTGGTACCAAAAAAAAATCCAAGCAAGAAGTGGTCTACCTCAGGGTTTTCTAAATATGCTTGATCTTGGAACACATTATTTGCAATTTAGGGCTGGTGTTCCCTGACTTACTTGGGTCAACTCAGAAGTAACTGCTTTTTAAATTTTATTTTTTGTGGTGCCATGGACCAAATGCTCTCACATGTACTTGACCACTGAGCTGAGTTACATCCACAGTCATAACTGCTTTTTTATTATCTACTTTAAAAGACATTAAAGAACTCCTTGGACTCAAATATAGGGTGAAAAAATGTTTTCTTGCTCAGTAACAAATGACATAAATTGGAAAAAATACTATTTTGCATAATAACATGCAAATATCATTCAGTCATCCATGACACCATAAATACATTTAAGTTTATAATGACAGGCATTAATCACAGCAAATTCTGTTAAGAAAAGGCACGCTCAAGAGGCGGGCATGGTTGTGCAAGCCTGTAATCCTAGTGGTTCAGGAGGCTGAGACACGCGGATCACGAGTCACAAGCCAGCCTCAGCAACTTAGCGAGGCCCTAATCAACTCAGTGAGACTCTGCCCCTAACAAAAATACAAAAAAGGGTTGGGGATGTGGCTCAGTGGGTAAGCACCCCTAGGCTTAATTCCCAGTACCAAAAAATAATAAAAACAAAAACAAAACAACAAAGAAAAGGCACTCTCAGAACCACTTTAACTTCTTGCAGTAGTCCAGAGTCTTACTCTTATTCTGGATGACTCAGTTTTCCCAGCTTCTAACTTCAGGGAATCTTTGTGCTTCTTTCTCATCCTTTACTTAGTATTTGCACAGTCATACTGAGACCACGTATTGAGAATGAGCTATACAGTTACTACATACATTCAAGGCCCAGAATGTAAAAGTTGTAAATTTAAAAATTTTTTTTGTAACTGATCAAGACGAAAAGTAACAATTAGAAAATACTTCTTCAGACAGGTCATCCATATGGATCTAAATACTCTGGATATGGTGGTCTTATAAATAGTCTAGCCAATAGATTTACTCTTTCCTATCCCAGAATCCGACATTACCAATGGCTCAAACAGTTCTATGTAATAGAAATTTATTCTCCTTGTATGCGGTATATAGCATTCGGCTCCTGGGGCATGAGGAGAGCTTGGAGGCGGGCCTCGAGACCAGTGTTTGGGCGGGTGACTGATCCCAGGTGATTTCGCTTCAGTTCTGCAGAGACCCGCTGTGTATCCCCTCGGTCTGGACGTCCTCCAGCCCCTCCTCCTAGCACTCAGCCGCGACCACAGTTGCCCAGAGGCCCACCTGCCACCACCGCCTCCAAGCCACCGCATTTCCGCCCACATCAAGTGGAACTACCAGTCCCAGCAGCCCCCGCGCAAGGCCCGCCCTATCTCCACCTCCGCCCGAGATAACTCCCAGAACCCTCTGCGAGACTCCGGAGCCTCGAAATAGAACAAAACCGGCCGGTGGGGGAGGGGGAAGACGAGGGTTTCGGAGGACAGAAGCGATGCAGAACTCTCGGTGGATGCCTAAGGCTTGAGTGGGCCTCCCGCTGACCCCTTCCTGCCCCTCAACTGCTGGGAGCGGAGACCGTAGCCTTTTCTCCGCACCTCTTGGGAAGCCGAGAAAGGTCCCCACCAGCTTCCTCGCCGGTTTCTGCTACTAGGTCCGCAGACCTTATCCAAGCGCCCCCCTCCTCCTCATACCCTTCCCTCAACTCGCGCAAACCTCTGGCTCAGGAACCGCAGCAGCTTCGCTGTCCAGGGCAGACGCAGAAGCACCGCTTAGATGCCGTTTCCCAGAAGCCCCCGGCGCGGACTGCTTCCGGTCTGCAGGCCTGCGGAGGCGGAGAGAAGCAAAGCCCCGCGTTGCCATGGAGATGCGCTCCGGCAGAGGAGGGGCGGCTTGACTACAATGACTGCATTGAGGCTGCGCTTGGCCTGGCGCCTCTGCTCGAATGGCCCAGCATTCTCTGTTCCGTTTTTAAAAAAGGAAAAGGGGGAATGCTGCCGTTAAGATAGTCTTTACCGTTTCACAAGCCCTTTCATGCATTATACCATGTGATCCTCACAGTAATCCTCTGAAAGAATAAAACTCAATATTTATGAAAGCCTACTGCATGATGCCACACACTGTCCCTGTACTTACATGCACTGTGCTGATATTTTTTTTCCTCAAAAATTCTATGATGTAAGAACTTTTTTTATGCCCATTTCAGGGCAAAGTGAGGCACAAATGACTTGCCTAAAGCTCCCAACTCTGACGTGGAAATCAAGATTTGAAACCAAGACATGGCTCAAAACTTTGGCTCACACAGGCTATGTCACAGAGTGTTGTTATGGCCAATTTATATCTATCAGAAACAAGATGAGGCAGGTTAAGAGTTTTAGCAATGTTGTTGAAAAAGAATATCGATGGGCAGTCTTACTCAGTAGACATTATTAATGAGCATCATCAAGGCCTATTTCAAATGTAACAGACTTTGAGGCTCATTTGTGGGAACACTTCTAGCCAATTACTCAGTTTGGAAGGTAGAGGTGGTGAACCCAGAAGGAAGTTACAGGTAGGAAGATGGGGGTGAACCCGGATGTAAACGAAGACTATGGTTGTAATACTTTCCAATGCCTGTTTAACATACATTTTGCTTCATGCTGTAACCACAACCATATATAAACTCCCAAGCTGACACACCAGAATGGATTTTTCTCTTGTCAGGCTCTCTCTGTCTCTTCTTGCTTAACTGAATCCTGCTCCATTTACTCTTCCCTTCCATGATTGTAGATTTTATTCTTCAAAATTTACAAGACAAGAACCCAGAGGAAATTGGCCAAGTGGGGAATGTAGGCTCATCTCAAAACTCTAGTTTTAAGGTCACAATGAATTTGCAGAATGCATGGTCATCTAACTTCAACCTAGGTATTTTGTGCCAAAAAAGAGTTGTGGACATAATTATTTAAAAACATAAGTCAGAACACTTCATTCCCCTTTAAAGTCCTCCAATGGATCCCAACTACCTTAAGTTAGGATAGAAACTCCTTACATCAGCCTGCAAGAGCCTCTGTAGTTTGTTGCTTGTCTCCCTTTCTGACTAAAGCTCTTAGGCTTTAGCCCAGGAGCTTCAGCCTCACTACCAGCCTTTCTTCCTGGAAGCCTCCACATCCTTCATAGCATTATTTAGAAGTGATCTCATTTATTTACCTATTTTGTTTTTGTCTGTAAGTCCTGTAAAGACAGGAACCTCTACTGTCTTATTTACCACAGTATCCCCACCCAGTCCCAGGATGCTGACTGCCTGGTACATACAGAACTCAGTAAACTTGTCGAATAAATGAGTGAATTGTGGGCTGATCAGATTGCTGCCTTTGATATCAGGCACCAGAAACCACACCAGAGAGCCCTGCTGTTTAAGATCTTTTGTTAGAAGCCTAGGCCTAGCATTCTAGAACATTCCAAAATCTCAGAATTCTTTTTTTTTTTTTTTTTGTCCCATTCAGGAAAGTACCCTCTGAAAAGTGCACTTAGCCTCTGTTGCATTTATGAATGAAAGAGCAAACGAGCGAGCAAGCAGCTGATGGCATAGCACTACTGTTCACTCTGACCACAGCTCATCTTCCCATAACCCCTGCTAACTCTCTTGATAAGACTGCAGAAATCCAGCTTTTTCACTCTCCTGCTTGGCTGCTGTAGGCATCCAGCTTGGCTGCACTTCCCAACATTTTCCTCTTTTGTGACTACTCAAGATGTTTTTATTCTGTTTTATTTCACTTTGTTTTTATATCTAATTAATGTTGGAAAGCAAAAAAGTATAAATATCAAACAAAAATGTTTGCAGAAGCTAAAAATACTGCAAAATTTTACAAAAGCCTTTGCCTGTGATTCCCTGTTTATTATTCATAATCCTTTCTAAAATAGTAAATTGAAACCAGAATGATGCTTTCCTCACTAGGTTACTCTTTTGAAGATGGGGACTAACAACACCCACTTTGAAATATCATCCTTCTGAGCCCCATTGTGTCAACTGTTTCCTGAATGGTGGCCCTTGTTGACATCTTATAGCTCTAGTCAAGATACAGCATTGTGTTCCTCTTGGCAGCCTGAGCGTTGGGAACAGCTCGATACCAGTGCTGACATATCCACACAGGCTACAGAAGCAAGGATTGAACCACAGCTAATCTGAGTCTTGGCAAAGCACCCTGTGATCCTGAGAGTCTGGGAGGCTTGTAAGCAGCTACTACGAGGCCATTTCCCTCCAAGCTCCCTGTCTTTCAAGGAGACTGTCATGAGGCCATTTCTCATTGCTTCCTGGGTTCTAGTGAGGCTTCTGCCTCACCCTCTAACAGTACAGAGGTAGGCTATTAAATGCAACATAGCATATGCCCTTCAGCAACAAGGTTTCCACAACTAATTTTGCCTCCTTTATTCTGCTGTCCTCATCTGGATTCATGAGACAGCAGCTCAGGGAGAGCTGGTACCTTTGACTACTTTTGCTTCCATGTCTATATAAGTAATAATCTAAGTCTAAGAATAGTCATTTCTTTACCACTAAATCTTTTAACCTTGCCATGTCTTGATACCAAGCATCTCATTCATTAATCAATGGTTAAAAGAGAGAGAGAGAGAGAGACATACTACCTGGGTGCCAGAGAGTTAGAAATTAATAAAATGAGTTATGATTATTTCTTTGAACATGACCATCTTTTTAAGGAGATGGACAGGAAAACAAGTATCTACAAGGCAGTGTAGAAGTGTGACAGTAGAGAAGAACAGAATACCACCAGTGTCACTTAAATGAGTTAGTGTGCCCAGAAAAGGCAGACACCCCAAGATGGAGGAGAGGAAGCAAGAAAAGTTTTCCCATTGTTAGGAAAGCACAGACCTTCAGATTTGGTGTATCAGACTTTACCCAAAACAATCTTTTCTTGGCTTTTCTCTAACAATTAATTTGGAGCTCTCAGTCTTTCAGCTGGGCATTTTAAGTAGACCTGTGGTGAAGATACCAGACCTGATTATAAAATGAAATTATACAAACATTATAATAAAGAATCAGTGACTGGGGAAAGGGCTAATTTCTCTCCCTCCCCTCTACCAGCTCCTCTTCTGGGAACTTAATTAACCATGAGTCCCCATCTATTGGATTATAAATAGCTAGCTATCTTTAGGAAGCCTAAGGCTCTCTTAATATGTAAATATCTCTGACAGGCTTCAAGACCAGAGATGCAACAGATACCTGTGAAGTTTCTTCTTATACTTTGTAAAACTTTTAGGAATGTAGCTACATCAGTTAATTGCTAGTATAAATTTTAGGTCACTCTGCCAATTAACTGCTGTCTAAACTATAATCTTGTACGCTTAGTTCTTAGAAATATAGCTCTGGGGCTGGAGTTGTGGCTCAGTGGTAGGGTGCTCACCTCACACATGTGACACACTGGGTTGAATCCTCAGCACCACATAAAAATAAATAAATAAAATAAGGATATTGTGTCCGTCTACAGCTAAAGAATATTTTTTAAAAAAGAAACATAGCTCTTAGGGAGATAAACTCAAGTCATCTTCAATTACTGCTGCTGTGGAAAAGGACATTTCATGATAACATAAGTGTTTCACTGTGTTTGTCCTGCACCTGTGAACTACTTACCATAAAATTTCTGTACAAAATCCTTGGTCATGAAAGTCAAGAATCCTAACCCACCAATGTTGTAATGGTTAAGGAATGATATCAAATTTCCTATAAAGGGCGGGGATTGTAGCTCAGTGGTAGATCGCTTGCCTCGCATGCATGAGGCCCTGGGTTCGATCCTCAGCACCACATACGAAGCAATAAAATAAAGACATTGTGTCCATCTACAACTAAAAAAATATTTAAAAAAAAAAATTTCCTATAAAGAGCCCCCTGTTACCCTAGCTCGGGGTCTAGAACTTTAGAGCACTAGCTCATCTGGGTCCAGTGGGGTGTAAATAAACCTGAGCCCCCCCCCCTTGGTCTCTTGCTAAGCACAGTGTCTATAACAATCTTCCATTTGAGCCCATAAGTGCAGTGGTACCAGGAGTCTTTGGATTACAAGTGATTGAAAACCCAACACTGGCAGATATTTGTTAGCTTCTGACATAAAGCCCACCTCCTTACTTCTAGCACACCCTGATGTGTTGGATTTGTGGAGGCAGGCAATAATAAGCCCAGCCATAGGCAACAACTGTGGTTGAGCTAAGATATCCACAACCACACTTTTTCCTTTTGCTAGACAATCACTTCACCTTCCTGGCAGCTAAGACCAGCCATATGATTCAGTTCTAGTCAATGAGATGTATGAGAAAGTAGTTCTTGTCTTCCTAAAAATTTATCCAATTTATTTAAGCTGTCAAAGTTGTTGTTATAAAGTTGTTCACATTACCTTAACATCCTTTTTATTTTTTTGGTACTGAGTATTGAACTCAGGAGTACTCAACCACTGAGCCACATCCCCAGTCCTATTTTGTGTTTATTTAGAGACAGGGTCTCACTGAGTTGCTTAGCGCCTTGCCAGTTGCTGAGGCTGGCTTTGAACTTATGATTCTTCCTGTCTCAGCCTCCCAAAGTGCTGGGATTACAGGCATGTGCCACCGCACCCAACTCCTTAACATCCTTTTAATGTCTATAAGACCTATAGTGATGTCCCCTCATTTGTTCCTGAAATTGGTAGTTTCTATAGTTTCTGGTTTCCCTTTCTTGATCAGCTTTGCTTGAGATTTATCAACTTTATTAATCTTTAAAGAATTAACATTTGGCTTTGTTTATTTGTTTTCTTTGTGGAATTTTGCTCTTTTAAAAAATACAGTAAGGGGCTGAGGTTGTGGCTCAGTGGTTGGAATCATAAAGTATGAAATCTCTTTTTTTTTTTTTTTTTTTTTTGGTACTAGGGATTGAACTCAGGGGCACTCGACCCCTGAGCCACATCCCTAGCCCTATTTTGTGTTTTATGTAGAGACAGGGTCTCACTGAGTTGCTTAGTGCCTCGCCATTGCTGAGGCTGGCTTTGAACTCGCGATTCTCCTGTCTCAGCCTCCCTAAGTGCTGGGATTACAGGCTTGAGCCACCGC